>JARQOD010001253.1:0-104161 GCA_033576555.1 Oophaga sylvatica
GATCAGTTCTTGGGCTGGCACAGTCCACAGCCTCTCAGTCCATGAGGGAAAAGACACATGTTTACACTTCAAGTATTCACATTGTATTTCAATAACTCACTTTACCCAACCGGGGTATTCTATGCAACTTGGCAATCATTACTTCTTAATTTTTCAAAATTCCTTTTCCTTGTACCCAGCCGGGTATTCTACTCAATATGTAAACACTATACATACACAGTAATAAAGTGCAAAAATGGCAAATATTTCTTCAAACTTTTTACAACTTCTAGAATGTGGCAAACCCCTGTCTGGGTCCTACCGGTGTTTATTTTTGCTTTGGGTGACACCTGGTGGCGGTGCCAGCACAGGACCGTTCCTAGTCATGGGACCAGTGCCTAACACCAGGATCATCGATTCCACCATCGGGGTCTGTGTGGCTGGTGTGCACTGGGCTGGTTGGGGTGTCGGGGGTTCCAGCAGGGTGTCGTCATCTGCAGCAGGGATATCATCGCTGGTTACCTGCTGCTGTCGCTGCTCCATCACTGACGGCTGGGTTCCTTCCGGTGTCCCTACCGGGGAACTGTGCTCCGCTGTGGCCTCCTGGCCTGGCTGGTATACCGGTCCGTCTCCCGCCGCTTCCTCGGTGGAGTCGGTTTCAGCTCCTTCATAGCTGGTCTCCGGTTTCCCTTCAGCCGCTGGCGTTGGTGGCACAGGGGACGCAGGCAACGATTTCGTTCCTGGAGGGGTGAGCACGGCGTCCCACAGCAGCCGCTGTTTCCGGGTACGCCAGCGTTTCTCAATCTCCTTCATTCCTTTGCGGTGGCGGGCCACATCTTCCAGCACCGCATCCACCTTCTCCATGACATAGAGGATCAGGTACGTCGCAGGCACAGCGGTGGAGACAGGACCTTCGTCGCTTGAGCTGTGATGTCAGAGCGTCCACTTCCTGTTTCACAGGACCTGCCGCCGCGTCAGAGCTGGGGGCGGAGCCAGGCAACAGCGCGATTTTTCAGGTACGCCCCCCTTCTTCACCAGCGCCTGAGGGCGCCAACTTGGCGGTAAAATGGCGGTATTTGGCGCCAAATGCAGCAAACAGTCTTTTTCACATCAAAAACAGTTCAATATAGGCACACAGGACTCACAATTGCAAGTTTCGCATCCTGTTCGTGACGCCAAAGATTGAGTCGCACTTAGTACCAGGGCAATGGGGTACTCGGCATCGAGCCCATGAAAGTCTATGGGGTTTGTCACTGGCAGCGGGACTCGGTCCGTGGCCCTGGGCGCTCATACAATGGGGGGGAGTAGATATTTACAGGGGATTAAGAATAGTTCGTGACGCCACCTGTGGTTTCTGATCAATTTGTACCAGCGCTGCTGTAAGGGTCTTCACAGGGGATGTTATGGGGCAGCTGGGTGGTAAGTCTCCCACAGGTGAGACTAGTCCCTGGAAGTCTATGGTGGTGATGATGCAGGGTGTAGATAAGGATTCAGTCACACACATTGCAGTTTCTTTCCATACCTTTACTGGCAGATAGTTCAAGCAGATCCCGGGGAGCTGGTCGGGGTGGAGAGTGCACATTCGGGTAACAGCTGAGCAGGTTAGAGGCCTCCTTTACTTCAATATGTATGTGAGTCCAACCTGCCTGAAGCGAAGTTAACTCTGAATCTCCAGCTTTCTCAATAGCTGTACTGCCCGGCCAACATTGTGGTGGAGCCTTCTAAGTGATGAAACTAAGTCCTTACTTTTGCATGGCCTTGCTCAAAGTCCCTGTTCCACCTGACTCCGGTTACGTATTGACACTTAGGGCTGCTCTCTGCGACCTGTAGTCCAGATGCCTCCGGTTTTCTATCACTAGACGTGAAGTACTAGCAATGCTTCGGACCCGGTGTCCGGCAATTTAGTGCAAGTAATCCAATACCTGTAGCACTTCTCTAACTTCTCCACTGTGCCCTTCGCCCTGCTTCCCGCTCTTAACATAAGCACTTGTGGCAGTTGTGGAAATGTCAGCCTTCCTCCAGAGCTCGCTGCACAGCTCTCAGTTTCCTCCAAAGTCCAGACTGGACCGAGACTGAATGGCTGCTCTGTCCTTAGACAGAAGCTAACAGACTGAAGTCCAACAGAACACTCCCTGACTGACTGCACTGTCCGAAGACAGGAACTGTCTGACTAGAAAGAACAGACTGTGCCCACTCCTCTCCTCCTGCACAGACTGTCTGGAAAGTCCCAACTGCCACGTGTCACTCCCCCTTATATCTCAGATGGGCGTGTCTGAAAGTGTGAGTGACAGTGTTGTTGTTATTACCTGCATGCTTGTTTTTTCCTTTTGTCTTTCAGGTCTACAGTGACATCTCCAGTGGACATCATAAAATTATGAAATCTATAGATTTCAGACGGGGAGTGTTATGTCCCATGAATAAGACTTTCTTCAGACAGACTGAAAACACATGTGAATCTGATAAAATCAAGATGGAGAATGAAACACAGGAGAAAGAAGAAGGAAATGACATCACACCAGAAGAGGGAGACAGAGAGACAGAAGGGACAAACTTGATGTAAAGGGAGGATTTCAGCTATGCAAACACAGGGACACATAGCAACAGTAAACAATATGAGAGACTGCAATACAGCATGTAAAATACACAGGACAGTCTGTAAAATGTCTCATTCATGGGACATAACACTCCCCGTCTGAAATCTATAGATTTCATAATTTTATGATGTCCACTGGAGATGTCACTGTAGACCTGAAAGACAAAAGGAAAAAACAAGCATGCAGGTAATAACAACAACAGTTGAAGTCCAATTGGCATGGTCCAATGTTCAGTTGGAGGCATGAAGTTCTCAACAGCGGAATAGTCCGAGTCCAAACGAAAACCCATCTTCGGATTGGGGAAGCCACAACGTGCAAACACTTCCACCAACCCAATAATCCGCTGGAGAAAGTTAAAATATTACAATGTTCCAACACAGCTGGAGGAGTATATGGCGGTAGGCTCCCCGCCGTGAGCTGTGTCCATAAACAATGACTTTCATGTAATGTCCTCCTTTGTTAAAAGTAGCACAAGCTCAGTAACTGGACGGAAGAAAATACGAGTTGAACCGCCTTTCGTAACCTTGACTTCTACCTTACGGATCTTCCCGTCATTGCTTGGCGTAACTTTGGTAATAAGACGCATTGGCCAGTCGTTGCGATGAGTTTCTTTATCTTTAAGGAGGACGAGGTCTCCCTCTTGGAGATTAGGTTTTGCAGTCTGCCATTTGTGACGGCTTTGAAGCAAGTGCAAGTATTCGGTTCTCCAGCGGTGCCAAAAGACATTGGACAAGTGTTGTACCTGTTTCCACTGACGTTTGTAAATGTCCCCGTCCACAAACTTCCCTGGAGGAATTGCTGCAGCTCCAACCTTCTGAGTAAGAAGTGTAGCAGGAGTAAGGATCATTGGTGCATCAGGGTCCGATGTTACTGGTACCAATGGTCTTGCGTTTATCACGGCAGACACTTCGGCCAGGAAGGTAGCCAACACTTCATGGGTGAGGGGTAACTTGTGATCCAGCAACATTGAATCTAGGATTCTTCGAGCAATGCCGATCATACGTTCCCAGGATCCTCCCATATGCGAGGAATGTGGAGGGTTGAACACCCAAGTACACCCCTTGTCAGTCAAGAAGTTGTCCAACTGTAGTTCCTTGCATGCTCCCACAAAGTTAGTGCCACAGTCAGATCTGAGCTGCTTGGCGGGTCCCCGGATAGAAAAAAATCTTCTGAGAGCATTGATAAAACAAGAGGAATCCATGGATTCAATTAACTCAATGTGAACTGCTCAGATGCTAAGACAGGTGAACAGTACGGCCCACCGCTTACTGTTTGCAGCTCCACCACGGGTCCTTCTTGTAACAACCGACCATGGGCCAAAAACATCTACACCAACGTATGAGAATGGCTGGTCTGTGTTTAGCCGGTCTGCTGGAAGATTTGCCATTTGCTGATGCTGTTGTCTTCCTCTTAATTTTTGACATTTAATGCATTTATGAAGCACTGAGGAGACACGTCTCTTCATCCCCACGATCCATAGGCCAGCGGACCTTATAGCGCCTTCGGTAAACTGTCTTCCTTGGTGCTGCACTCGTTCATGATAGTGGCGGACCAACAGCGTAGCGATATGGTGCCGACCCGGGATGATGATAGGATTCTGCTCCTTATCACATAGGTCAGACTTCTCTATACGACCACCCACTTTCAGCAATCCGTGATGATCGATTACTGGGTTCAATTCAAACAGAGAACTGTTCTTAGACAGGCTAGTACCCCTTGTGATACTGTCAATCTCATGACCATATTCTTCCTGTTGCACGCATCGAATGATGAATTGTTCGGCATGTCTGATATCATCAACGGTAGGGTGTTCTCTACACATATGCCAGCCACAACAATCTGATGTCTTGTTACTGACAAAAGACTGGATGATGTGAATAAGACGAGCTATGGCCCGCACGACCGCTGACCATCTTGAGAAGCGCTCAAAACGGAGAGATCTCAGTTTCAATTTTGGCGACACAGAAGTATAGTGAGTAGAAATGATTGGTCTGATCTCTTTGTCAGACTCTGGTTCCACCAGCTCGTAAATGTTGTTGGAGTCCCTTGAACTGGAATCCTCATACAGGAGCCTTGGAGGCGACACCCATATGTTGTCGTTGAGTTTAGACGCGGCGGTGAGTCTCGTCCCTCGGTCGGCTGGATTCATATCAGTAGGGACGTAGTACCACTGGTCAGGGGTAGAAAAGCTTCTGATACGCTCTACTCTATTGCTGACGTAGACATAAAATTGTTTTGTTTGGTTATAGATGTAACCAAGTACCACTTTACTGTCAGAGTAGAAGGTAAATGAATCAATAGCAATGTCCATTTCGTCCCTTATAGCTTCACCTAACTCCACTGCCAGAACGGCAGCACAAAGTTCAAGTCTTGGAACAGAGTGAGCAGGTTTCGGGGTTAGTTTTGCCTTACCGACGATGAATCCACAATGTACCTTGTTACTTTCTTCCAAAGTCTTCAGGTAGGCTACGGCAGCTATAGCCTCTGTAGAAGCGTCGGAGAAAATGTGGACTTCTCTTCTGATGGTGGATGAAAGGGTGTCTGGGGAATAACAACGTGGGACTTGGAAATGCTCTAAGACCTTCAGAGACTTCTTCCACGCCTCCCACCTTTGTTGTTTCTGGGACGGTAGCGGAGTGTCCCAATCCGTACTCTCGGCGGTCAACTGTCTCAACAGTATCTTGCCTTGAATGGTGATAGGTGCGATAAACCCGAGAGGATCATAGATGCTGTTCACAACAGATAGGACTCCTCGTTTAGTGAAAGGTTTATCGCAAGCTGACACCTGGAAAGTGAACGTGTCCTGCTTAATATCCCAAAGCAGACCGAGGCTGCGTTGCGTGGGAGGAACGTCAGAACCCAGAACAAGATCCCTTACACCAGCAGCGTGATCCTCAGATGGAAAGGCTTTCATTACCTTTTCACTGTTGGAGATGATTTTGTGGAATCTAAGGTTTGCTGTTGACAGCATTTCCTGAGTCCTAGAGAGCAGATCGATAATCTCTTCACTTGTGGGGAGAGACTTAAGCCCATCATCTACGTAAAAGTTTCTTTCCACGAATAGACGAGCATCAGTGTCATGTGTGCATCGCCACGAAGATCGTCGCGGTTGCACATTCTGACTTCTCACAGCTGAGTTGCTGTTTCTTTGTGTTTGGCAGTTAGGGAGTTAATTCTGTCTGTGCTCAGTTCTGGGACTGGGTGCAGTTTCTCCCGGCTGCAATTAATTATTTGTTGATTTGTTTCCTTTAAATCTCTGGTTGTCTGTGTTGGGAGTTGCCAGTGAAATTCTTCATGCAGACCACAGATAGGATTGTATCTGTATAGACTTAAGTTAAAGAGCTCCTTAGTTGTTTTAAGCTCACCTTGCTTAGAGTTTAATATCCCAGATCATTTATGTTCCTTCTGTGTTTGAGTGTGTATGCAAGTCTGTGTTTTCTCCAGTCTGTCTTATATGTCTAATCTGTGTATTTAGCAGAGATCAGCCCATATCCCTTTGGTGGTAATCAGAATCCTTCTTAGGACTGATTACAGGGTTCAGGGACTGATAGGAGACAGGGTTAGGCTGGAGACTTGGACCTCTGAACCATTATCAGTACCTCCAAGGTGAGGGATTAGTTAGGACCCCAGTTTAGGGTCAGGTTAGACCCCCGGTCCTCCTCTTTCCTGTGACAGTGTATCAAGTCCTCAAAATTAACCCTGAGTTCAACGGATATCGTGTCAGGTAAATCTATTCTATATTTACATGCTGATGTTGCTAATCTATATGTTGTATAGAGTGTTGTTCTTTTAAGAATAGTTTACTGACATCGTACACATATCATAAGACCGCGTGACATTTTCACTGGCCACTAAAATTATTCCCAGTTGCCATGGATCCAGTAGCCCAGCTGGCTCTGCAGTTGCAGGGATTATCCATGGAGCTGACGGACATTAAGTCCAAAGTTTTGTCTCCCTCGGAGCAAACCAGATTTGAACCTAAAGTAGCTCTCCCGGACAGGTTCACTGGTGGGCGAGACAAATTTTTTACCTTCAGGGAAGCATGTAAATTGTATTTTTGGCTTCGGCCTCGATCATCAGGGAGTGAAGAGCAGAGAGTGGGAATTGTTATCTCGCTCCTACAAGGGGACCCTCAATCCTGGGCCTTCTCCCTTCCTCCGGGATCCCCGGCTCTACAGTCAGTAGATCGATTTTTTACTGCCCTGGGTTTGGTATATGATGACCCAGATCGGTCTCTCTTGCTGAGACAAAATTACGTAAGATACAGCAGGGAGATCGTCCGGCGGAGGAATTTGCTTCTGAGTTCCGTAGATGGGCCACAGATACTCAGTGGAATGACCCAGCTCTTAGAAGCCAGTTTTGTCATGGGCTTTCTGACAAATTAAAGGACGTTTTGGCTCAGTATGATTCTCCTCCATCACTGGAGGCTGCTATGGCCCTAGCTATCCGTACTGATAGACGGCTCCGGGAGAGGTGCGAGGTAACTCCGCCCCCTGTTGTTACTCCACCTACTACTAAAGTCCCTTATGTTGAGGTTCCCCTTGTCTGTTCGGAGGAGCCTATGCAGTTGGGAGGGACATCATTTCGTAGGGAGGGGATTGGCGGTACGCCGCAGGACTAGAAGGTGTTTCTTCTGCGGGAAAGAGGGACATTTTGTTGAGGGATGTCCATCCCGTGCCTTGTTGAGCAAAAAGTCGCCGGAAAACTGTTAATCCCAGGTTGTGTGGTGGACGACAACCTGGGAGTATGTATTTCGTCCGCTAGTTCTTCTCAGTTCCTTGTACCAGTGGAGGTGGTGGTTGGTACGAGAGTGGAGAGATTTTCTGTTCTTCTTGATAGTGGGTCCGGGGCTAATCTGGTTGACGCTCAGTTTGCTCAGGCTCAAGGTATGCATCTGAGTGTATTGGTCAAACCGATCCCTATATTCTCCATTGACGCCAGGCCTCTCGGCCAAGGTAGCTTTGTTCATAAGGTTCATAACATTGACCTTCGGGTAGGGGCAATACATAGGGAACTATTATCTTGTTATGTGTTGGAGGGTCTACCTACTCCTATTGTGTTGGGACTTCCTTGGTTGGTTAAACATAACCCTGTGATTAATTGGCAGTCCAGAGATATAAGCCAATGGGGTGAGTTTTGCAAAAGTAACTGCATGAACACAGTCATCAGTGCGGTCGTGCCTAGTACTTTGCCTCCTTTTTTGGAGGACTTTGGGGATGTGTTCTCTGAGGAGGGGTGTCAGGAGTTGCCTCCTCATCGCGTGTATGACTGCTCTATTAATTTACTTCCTGATGCTAAGTTACCTAAAGCTAGGTTATATAACCTTTCTGGTCCTGAGAGGCAGGCTATGAAAGATTATATTTCGGAAAGTCTGGCCAAAGGGCATATTAGACCTTCATCTTCCCAGTGGCCGCGGGGTTCTTCTTTGTGAAGAAAAAAGATGGAGGCCTACGCCCTTGCTTGGATTTCCGCGAACTTAATCGGATTACTGTTCGAGATCCGTATCCACTCCCTCTGATTCCTGATCTCTTCAATCAAATTGTTGGCGCCAAATGGTTCTCTAAATTGGATCTCAGGGGGGCGTATAATCTGATTAGGATAAAAGAGGGGGATGAGTGGAAAACGGCGTTTAACACGCCGGAGGGACATTATGAGAACCTTGTCATGCCTTTTGGTCTGACTACTGCACCAGCAGTATTCCAACATTTTGTTAATGACATTTTTCGTCATCTGGTGGGGCTGTTTGTGGTCGTATATTTGGATGACATTTTAATTTACTCACCAGATCTTGTGTCTCACCAGGAGCATGTGAGACAGGTGTTGCAGATCTTGCGAGACAATAAACTATACGCCAAACTGGAAAAGTGTGTATTCGCCGTACAGGAACTTCAGTTTTTGGGTTTCTTGGTGTCAGCCTCCGGTTTCCGTATGGACCCTGAAAAGGTGAGAGCAGTGCTTGAATGGGATCAGCCAGAGGATCTGAAGGCTCTGCAGCGTTTTCTGGGGTTTGCTAACTACTACCGGAAATTTATTTGTAATTTCTCATCTGTTGTCAAACCTCTCACTGACATGACAAGAAAAGGGACGGATTTTTCTAAATGGTCGGACAAAGCTTGCCAAGCTTTTTCCTCTTTGAAAAAATGTTTTGCTTCGGCACCCGTTCTCATCCAACCAGATGCATCACAGCCGTTCGTTGTGGAGGTGGACGCGTCTGACGTAGGGGTGGGTGCAATATTGTCCCAGGGTCCGTCCCCTGGTAAATGGCATCCGTGCGCTTTCTTTTCTAAAAAATTGTCGTCCGCCGAAAGGAATTATGATATCGGCAATAGGGAACTTTTGGCCATTAAGTTGGCTTTTGAAGAATGGCGTCACTTTTTGGAGGGGGCAGTCCACCCGGTCACCGTCATTACTGATCACAAGAACCTGCTGTATTTGGAATCTGCTAAGCGTCTGAATTCCAGACAAGCTCGATGGTCGTTGTTTTTTACCAGGTTTAATTTTGTTGTCACTTATCGCCCTGGATCTAAGAATGTTAAGGCGGATGCCTTGTCTCGCAGTTTCCCAGGGGCCGGGAAAATGGATGACCCGATTCCTATCCTTCAGGAGGGGGTGGTAGTGTCGGCTGTATGTTCTGAGCTTGAGGAGGAGGTGTTAGAGGCTCAGGGGGACGCCCTGCAGGACCTCCAGGGAGACTGTTTGTCCCAAATCAGTTGAGACAAAAGGTTATTGAGGCACATCATAATTCTGCTTTAGCAGGACATCCAGGGAGTAAGGCTACTTTAGATCTCCTTTCTCGTCGGTTTTGGTGGCCTAACGTTAATAAAGATGTTTTAACTTTTGTCGCGTCCTGTGGGGTTTGTGCTCGCTCTAAGACCCCTCATACCCGTCCGTCTGGGACCCTCTTACCCTTGAAACTTCTGGAGCGTCCATGGACTCATTTGTCTATGGACTTCATCACGGACCTTCCTCAGTCGTCAGGGAAGACTGTCATACTGGTGGTTGTTGACAGGTTCAGTAAGATGGCACATTTCATTGCTCTTCCTGCCCTCCCTAATGCTAAAACTCTGGCGCAGGTGTTCATTGGGGAGATTGTGAGACTTCATGGGTTGCCTTCTGATGTGGTGTCAGATAGGGGGTTTCAGTTTGTGTCCAAGTTTTGGAGGGCATTTTGTTTACGTCGGGGGATGCAATCGTCATTTTCCTCGGCTTTTCATCCGCAGACCAATGGTCAGACAGAGCGTCTGAATCAAAGCCTAGAGACTTATCTTCGGTGTTTTGTCTCAGAGAACCAGGAGGACTGGTCTTCTTTCTTGCCTCTGGCAGAGTTCGCTCTTAACAACAGGCGGAGCGAGTCCACTGGTAAGTCCCCGTTTTTTGGGGCATATGGTTTTCATCCCCAGTTTTGTACATTCAATGGGGGGGCCCTTCTGGGGTTCCTGAGGAGGAGCGTTTCTCGTCGTCACTTGCTTCAGTGTGGAGAGGTGTATTGAATAATCTGAGTGCTATGGGGAACCGTTATAAACGTATGGCTGATAGGAGGAGAGTTTCTGGTCCAGATCTTAATGTGAACGATCTGGTATGGTTGTCTACCAGGAATATAAAACTTAAAGTTCCCTCCTGGAAGCTGGGCCCCAGATTCATCGGGCCGTACAGGATCAGTTCCATAATTAATCCTGTGGCATTTCGTCTGGACCTCCCTCCTACGTTTAAAATCCACAATGTGTTCCACAAGTCATTACTTAAGAGGTACGTGGCACCAGTCATACCATCACCTCTACCTCCTCCTCCAGTGGTGGTCAATGGTAACTTGGAGTTTCAAGTGTCAAAGATCATTGACTCACGTCTGAATCGCCGGTCCCTTCAGTACTTGGTGCATTGGAAGGGGTATGGTCCAGAGGAGAGGACGTGGGTTCCTGCGTCTGACATTAACGCAGATCGTTTGGTGCGGACCTTCCACAGAACTCACCCGGGCAAACCTGGCCCTGAGGGTCCGGAGGCCCCTCGTAGAAGGGGGGGTACTGTCATGTGTGCATCGCCACGAAGATCGTCGCGGTTGCACATTCTGACTTCTCACAGCTGAGTTGCTGTTTCTTTGTGTTTGGCAGTTAGGGAGTTAATTCTGTCTGTGCTCAGTTCTGGGACTGGGTGCAGTTTCTCCCGGCTGCAATTAATTATTTGTTGATTTGTTTCCTTTAAATCTCTGGTTGTCTGTGTTGGGAGTTGCCAGTGAAATTCTTCATGCAGACCACAGATAGGATTGTATCTGTATAGACTTAAGTTAAAGAGCTCCTTAGTTGTTTTAAGCTCACCTTGCTTAGAGTTTAATATCCCAGATCATTTATGTTCCTTCTGTGTTTGAGTGTGTATGCAAGTCTGTGTTTTCTCCAGTCTGTCTTATATGTCTAATCTGTGTATTTAGCAGAGATCAGCCCATATCCCTTTGGTGGTAATCAGAATCCTTCTTAGGACTGATTACAGGGTTCAGGGACTGATAGGAGACAGGGTTAGGCTGGAGACTTGGACCTCTGAACCATTATCAGTACCTCCAAGGTGAGGGATTAGTTAGGACCCCAGTTTAGGGTCAGGTTAGACCCCCGGTCCTCCTCTTTCCTGTGACAGTGTATCAAGTCCTCAAGATTAACCCTGAGTTCAACGGATATCGTGTCAGGTAAATCTATTCTATATTTACATGCTGATGTTGCTAATCTATATGTTGTATAGAGTGTTGTTCTTTTAAGAATAGTTTACTGACATTGTACACATATCATAAGACCGCGTGACAATCAGACCCATACTCTCTCTCACCTTCCTGTGCTGTCCGTCTTAGTCCATAGATGGCCACTGCAGGTGAGGGGCTGTTCCCGAAGACATGCACCTTCATCCTGTAGTCTATGATCTTGTTGTGGACGTCATTGTCTTTGTGCCATAGGAATCTGAGGTAGTTTCTGCTGTCTTCTCTCACGGTAAAACAATGAAACATTTGTTGAATGTCAGCCATTACTGCGACAGATTCTTGTCTGAAGCGAATCAGTACTCCTATAAGGCTGTTGTTTAGATTAGGCCCAGTGAGGAGCAGGCTATTTAGGGAGATGCCTTTATACTGAGCACTGGAGTCAAACACCACTCTAATTTGGTCGGGTTTGCGAGGATGGTAGACACCAAAGGATGGAAGATACCAGCATTCTTCACCCTCTTTTAACGGGGGTGCGGGTTCCGCGTGACCTCTATCGAAGATATTCTGCATGAAGTCGACAAAATGTTTCTCCATCTCCGGCCTTCTCTTCAAGGTGCGTTTTAGGGATGAAAATCTTGTCGTTGCTTGTTGCAGATTATCAGGTAACCTTGTTCTTGGAGAACGAAAAGGTAAAGGTGCTACCCAGCTATTTGAATCGTCTTGGGCAAATTCCTTTTCCATGATCTTTATAAATTCTTTGTCCTCCCTTGCAGGTGCTAGCTGGTTGTCTTCTCTTGTAGAGTTGAACACTGTTGACCCGAGGTCATCATTACGGGACAGAAATATGTTCGTGTCGTCAGAGGTTTCCTTCTTCCACATGTCGCTTATCTTCTCTTTCACCCAGTAATGATGTGGGCATGGTTGAAAGTAAGTGCTGCGACCATTCGGTAGGACGTGAGTCTTGAATGAGGAAATCCTCGTGGGTCTCTTCATCTTTTCTATACAGACATTGCCTATGATAACCCAGCCTAGGTCAAGGCGTTGAGCAAATGGAGCGTCGTGTGGCCCGTTGATTTGCTGACGTACCTTGTGAAGTCGCAGAATGTCCCTGCCAAGCAGGATCAGGATGTTTGCGCTGTTGTCAAGAGCTGGTATCTTGCCTGCCAAAGTCTTTAGATGACGGTGATGAAGTGTAGCCTCTGGAGTAGGAATTTCCTCTCTGTTGGACGGTATCTGGTTGCATTCAACCAGAGTTGGTAAGGGTATCTCCACATTGTTCTCAAGAGAAGACACCATGAGTCCATTGGCTCTTCTCCCAGAGACCTCCGTAACACCGCTGCAGGTGCCCAAGGTGTAGGGGTGAGAGTTCCCCTTTAAGTCAAACATATCAAAAAGTTCTGACCTTGCAAGTGACCGGTTGCTCGGATCGTCCAGGATAACATACACCCTTGTGGTTTTCTCTGGTCGACCCTTGGGAAACACATTCACCAGGCATATCTTCGCACACGACTTGCCCCAGAGGCATTCTCCGCAGACTTCTGTACATGAAGAAGATATTGAGATAGAACTCACTGTTTGAACAGCATCCTCCCCGCCTTGCCTTGTGGTGGGAGAAGGCGTAAACTGTGTGGTGTTAGATTGGGATGGATGGAGCGCTTTAACATGCTCCTCACTGTCACACTCCGAACACTTAATAGATATTTTGCAGTCCTTGGCAAAGTGCTCAGTAGAAGCGCAGCACCTGTAACATATCCCAAGGTTCTTCAGAAGCTCTTTGCGTTCCTGGAGTGGTTTCTTTCTGAAGCCGATGCACTTTTTTAGGGGATGAGGTTTCTTGTGAATGGGGCACATACGATTAGGATTCTCAACCTTCTCTCCTTTGTCGTTCTTATCTTGTGATACTGAAGGTGCCAGAAGAACATCAGTCTTCTTGATGGACATTGGAGCTTGGTGGTTCCTGTAATTAAGACGTGGACTGTCGTGTTTAGGAGATGAAACAGAGTCGCTGTGTTCTCCATAGAAAAAACTTGGATCAGTCTTACACTCTGCGATATTTTCGATGAACTCGCAGAAGTAGGAAAATGGAGGGAAGGAGACTTGGTTTTCCTTTTTGTATTTTGATCCAAGCATGGCCCACTTATTTTGGATATTGGACGGCAGCTTGGAAACTATTGGGGTTACCCCATGGGCAGTGTCCAGGTAGCTGAGGCCAGGAAGGTACGGGTCTGCTTTGGCCAGCTGAAGCTCTAACAGGAGTCGCTGAGCTCTTGGAACCTTGTACTGTCCTTATTAGATACCTTTGGAAAATCCTCTAGTCGTTTGAACAGGGCCCTTTCTATGACCTCAGGACTGCCATAGCTTCTTTCTAGCCTCTTCCATGCAGCAGTGAGACCAGCAATGGGATTACTGATGTGGACAGATTTAAGTCTCTTGACCCGATCCGTGGATTGTGGCCCAAGCCACCTGATTAGCAGGTCTAGCTCTTCAGCGGCGGTGATGCCGAGATCACTGATCGTGGTTTCAAAGGTACACTTCCAACCCCTGTAGTTCTCAGGTTTATCGTCAAACTCTGTAAGACCGGTCTTAGTTAGATCGCGCCGAATCATGTACCTTGCAAGGCCAGTCATATCAGCATTCTCAGATTTTGGAAGGACCGATGCTGGCTGGATAGCTTTGTTCATACAGTCTGTGATTTGACCTGGGAATGCAGGTACGTATGGGGCAGCGTAGGCGTTCAGTCCATTAACTGGCTTAATGAGCTTAGTTTCTCCTACACATGGGACTGGAATTGTGTGATTGACCGGAGTGTGGTGACTGGCCTGCATATTGGCCTGTACGTAGGATTCTGAGTATAAGATTTGGTGATTTGCAGGTTTCTGGTACATTTCGGTGCACAGAGGTAGATCAGGATACAAGATTGGCAGCGTATTGTAATTGTACTGACCTTGGGTGCAGGATGGGAATAAACGCTCTGTGTCCTGTTGTCTCAGGGGAGCATCAGTGTGGTCAGGAAGGATTGCAGGAGCAGGGATAGCGCTGTGTTGGCTTTGTACATAGTCTCTAGTACGCTTAAGAGGGTCTTCAGTATCAAAACCCTGTTGTTTCAGGGGAGCATCTGTGTGGTCAGGAAGGATTGCAGGAGCAGGGATAGCACTGTGTTGGCTTTGTACATAGTCTCTAGTACGCTTAAGAGGGTCTTCAGTATCAAAAACACTTAAACTGATGCTGTCTCTTTGGCTCCCACTGATGGCTTGTTCCAGGACCTTTAACTTTGCCATGGCTATGGCGTGTTGGCGTTCCTTCTCTAGGGCCTCTAGGGCAGCTTGTATTTTAGTGGCCTCAGTTTTCATCTCAGTTTCCTTCTCTAGGGCCTCTAGGGCAGCTTGTATTTTAGTGGCCTCTAGGGCAGCTTGTATTTTAGTGGCCTCAGTTTTCATCTCAGTTTCCTTCTCTAGGGCCTCTAGGGCAGCTTGTATTTTAGTGGCCTCTAGGGCAGCTTGTATTTTAGTTGCCTCAGTTTTCATTTCAGTTTCCTTTTGAGCAAAGGCAGCTTGTATTTTAGTGGCCTCAGCTTCCGCACGTGCTTTTATGAGCTGTTCGCTGAGGGTTGAGGATTTTGAAGAGCGTGACTTAGATGTTCGCTTTGACTGTCTGGCAGAGCCAGAAATGCAAGATGACATCTCGGCTATTAGTGCGATTCTTGCCTCTGTTTTGGCTTTTATATCGCGCACCATGCTTTCTCTCTCAGAGTTAAGTTTTTGGAAAGCTTGCAGCTCTTTGCAGGTAACTGATGGGTTAAGTCTTTTTAACACTGCGATATATTGGTCTGTTATTTCTGCATAACATTGATAATCTGAACACAGTTGTGCGAGAGCTCCCTCCAGTGGTCGTTGGAGAGAAGCAGGCTGAGATAGGCTATTTATGTGGCATAAGAGTTTTTGCCATAGCTCTGCTGTTGCACGGAGAAGATCATGTTTACTGGATTCTAGATTCTCCCTTATTTTCCAAGTTGGCTTTGTGACACGTCTAGTCTTCTCACTAAATGGTGGATTAGGGTCTATGCACTCTTCCTCTGACAATGGGTCTGGCAGAGACCGTGTAGTCATTCCTTCAGCCATCCTGATTCACAGGGAGAAGGGGAGCTGTATAGACTCTTATATGTTGAGAGCGGATGCTCTGCAGGAAGTTCTGTAGCTTTATAGAAGCTGTGGGTTTTACAGATGAATCTGAAGAGTCTTTTTTACTATTCTGTCCCCGGGGCCTGTGGCTGTAACTATGGCTCTGTGAGATGCCGGATCTCTTTCACCCTACTTACAATTGGCGACGGTCACAATAGCTTAACTCAGCTGTCGGCACACATGTTATGAAGAATCCAGAAGAGACTTTGATTTCTTTAAGAATTCTTGTTGAATGCATACAAACAGCAGCAGGTAAAAAAGACTTTCTTCAGACAGACTGAAAACACATGTGAATCTGATAAAATCAAGATGGAGAATGAAACACAGGAGAAAGAAGAAGGAAATGACATCACACCAGAAGAGGGAGACAGAGAGACAGAAGGGACAAACTTGATGTAAAGGGAGGATTTCACTATGCAAACACAGGGACACATAGCAACAGTAAACAATATGAGAGACTGCAATACAGCATGTAAAATACACAGGACAGTCTGTAAAATGTCTCATTCATGGGACATAACAGTTGCTGTTACCTTCCTGTGCACCCTCCTGGATATTATGTGTGCCTGCGTAGCTGGGCTACACATATATGCTACATATATATCATTGTTACCCATTACAACAATATTTCTGAGATTGACATCACTACATTATTTTATACTTGTCCTTGATACCCTTATATTAGGTACACTGTGCTTATTGAATATATATTGGATATCCTATGGTGGATTCTAAAGCTTTACCTCTTCATAAGGTACTTATTACTCCTTACTTACAATTAATACTTCGATTCTTTTCTTCTTATTCTAACCTTGTACCTCTTCCATAGAATTCTCATTTTCTATAGGAAACCAATTTCTTTGACCATTTAATTAAGGTAATTTTATTATCTGTACATATACTTTCCTCTAGGTGGCAGTAAATTTTGTTATTTGGATCAGGGCCTGCACCTTTACTCTCCTTTATTTTACTTTTTATGTTTAAATTGTGTGTATTTCAGTTGGTGCTTATTGTATTCTATGGTGATTTTTTAATTTATCTTTTATTTTCAATGTTGGCTACTTTATTGTTGATTGTTCATTCTAGTATGATTCTTTATGATGCTGATATGTTGTTTTTTCTTCCTTCAGCGACTCTATGAGTACGACTCGGGAAGAGTCGAAACGTCAGATTTTCTTTGTCGCTATATACATTTTGCTCCCTGTCGCCACAAATAAAGTTATAATTTGCATGGAATTCCTACTAGTGTGCGGTATAATTTGTATGCTATATGTTAGGGACTATTAGTCCACTATACCAGCACCTCATCCCCCATCTAATACCGTGTGCACACCTTTAACTCCTTTACGTTACTGGGACACGGTTACTAAGCAGGAGGTACCTGTGCTCCAAAGCACTACCAAGGACCAGCAGACGTTGCTGGAACTCGGATACCGAGATGGAGGCACCTAGGCCAAAGGCACTGCGGAGAACCAGCTGACGGTACTGGAACCCGGACAGGTAGCAGAAGGTACAAGAGCCAATGCAAGTAACGAGGACCAGCTGACTGTGCTGGAACCCGGAAGGGCAGCAGAAGGAAAAGAGCCAATGGCACAACCGAGGACCAGCTGACGTTACTGGGACACGGTTACTAAGCAGGAGGTACCTGTGCTCCAAAGCACTACCAAGGACCAGCAGACGTTGCTGGAACTCGGATACCGAGATGGAGGCACCTAGGCCAAAGGCACTGCGGAGAACCAGCTGACGGTACTGGAACCCGGACGGGTAGCAGAAGGTACCCATGGAAATTTAAGTTGACAGGCCGCGAGCCGGCCGCAGTTACCGAATCCCACAGTACTACAGTGGGTGATTGTCCTATTGTCACAACGGAAACAGCCTTTATTTGCATATCCCCCAGCACACATAGGAATCACCTAAACTCCAGGCACCATAGAGTCGGCTAACCCGACCGCAACACAACAGGACAACTTATTGGAGGCTAAGTGACGTTTACACTGACAGGAAACAGATGGCGTGCTGTAACCAGTCTGGGCAGGAGTGAGTACCCGTGCCAATGACACTTCCGAGTAACAACTGTCGGTGTTGGAGCCCAGGGATGAGAAGAGAACCGGTTGGAGGCAGCAGGACTTTTTGCCGTTCACACAGCAGGGGAACAGCTGACATTACTGAACCCCAGTAACACAGGAGCAAGTGTTGACTGTGCTAACAGCACTTCCGAGCAACAACTGGCGGTGTTGTAGCCCAGGGATGAGAAGAGAACAGGGTGGAGGCAGCAGGACGTTTTGCCGTTCACACAGCAGGGGAACAGCTGACATTACTGAACCCCAGTAACACAGGAGCAAGTGTTGACTGTGCTAACAGCACTTCCGAGCAACAACTGGCGGTGTTGGAGCCCAGGGATGAGAAGAGAAACAGGGTGGAGGCAGCAGGACTTTTTGCCGTTCACACAGCAGGGGAACAGCTGACATTACTGAACCCCAGTAACACAGGAGCAAGTGTTGACTGTGCTAACAGCACTTCCGAGCAACAACTGGCGGTGTTGTAGCCCAGGGATGAGAAGAGAACAGGGTGGAGGCAGCAGGACGTTTTGCCGTTCACACAGCAGGGGAACAGCTGACATTACTGAACCCCAGTAACACAGGAGCAAGTGTTGACTGTGCTAACAGCACTTCCGAGCAACAAATGGCGGTGTTGTAGCCCAGGGATGAGAAGAGAACAGGGTGGAGGCAGCAGGACTTTTTGCCGTTCACACAGCAGGGGAACAGCTGACATTACTGAACCCCAGTAACACAGGAGCAAGTGTTGACTGTGCTAACAGCACTTCCGAGCAACAACTGGCGGTGTTGTAGCCCAGGGATGAGAAGAGAACAGGGTGGAGGCAGCAGGACTTTTTGCCGTTCACACAGAAGGGGAACAGCTGACATTACTGAACCCCAGTAACACAGGAGCAAGTGTTGACTGTGCTAACAGCACTTCCGAGCAACAACTGGCGGTGTTGTAGCCCAGGGATGAGAAGAGAACAGGGTGGAGGCAGCAGGACTTTTTGCCGTTCACACAGCAGGGGAACAGCTGACATTACTGAACCCCAGTAACACAGGAGCAAGTGTTGACTGTGCTAACAGCACTTCCGAGCAACAACTGGCGGTGTTGGAGCCCAGGGATGAGAAGAGAACAGGGTGGAGGCAGCAGGACTTTTTGCCGTTCACACAGCAGGGGAACAGCTGACATTACTGAACCCCAGTAACACAGGAGCAAGTGTTGACTGTGCTAACAGCACTTCCGAGCAACAACTGGCGGTGTTGGAGCCCAGGGAAGAGAAGAGAACAGGGTGGAGGCAGCAGGACTTTTTGCCGTTCACACAGCAGGGGAACAGCTGACATTACTGAACCCCAGTAACACAGGAGCAAGTGTTGACTGTGCTAACAGCACTTCCGAGTAACAACTGGCGGTGTTGGAGCCCAGGGTCAAGGAGGATGTTTAAATACTAGATCAAGTATTTTCCTTGTTACGTGTCAATTAAAAATGTCTATACTCCAAACAAGAGAAATATAACCTTTAGTACCATAAGATGATGATTTTACTTTAAAAAATATATGTAAATTAATAATTGACAAACATAAACGCATACATTAACATGTTGAAAAGCAATGCAAACCACAATAAAAATAGGTTAAATAATCTGCTATACGGTTTTAAATAAAAGCATACAAGTACATATCAGAATCCATTAATGATGGATAAGTAACAGTATGTACACCATTTTTATTGTATAGACAATGAATGGCTGACTTAAAAACATAATCAGCATTACAAGTTATCTGTGACATTCATAAAACTTTACATTTGCTGAATAATATCACTAAAAAGTTTTTAAAAATATCTAAAATTTCCATCATGTAATACTGATAATATGTGCCAATCATTTATATTAACAAACAAAACCTTTAAAAAGTGCATAGTGCATAGTGAAAACAGCTATTTATGCCTGACTGTGGACTTGCAAGCATGACAATGGATAGATAAGGTATATATAGATGAGACTGCATAGCCACAGATGGTGAATGGCGATGTAATACTGTACCTCAATAAAGTGTGCGTTACTACTACATCCTTTTTTTTATATAGCTTTATAAAAGGGTACGTGCATGTATGCTTGCGCCTTTGTTTAGACGCACAGACTGGCTTCATGCTGTGACGCGTTGGGTATTGGAGCGTCTGTGCGTCTTATGACGCAGACTAACATTCACGGTGCGCATCGTTCATCATTGCAAGCGTACCGACAACACAAAGGCGTTGTCATGACTGCTTTACTCAGTAAACATGCACCTATGATGAAACATACACGCATGTGCCCTATTACATAACAAGCTACAAGAAAAACGCGTGTGAGGTGTGACACAGCTGTTTTGTTAAGGTACAGTATTATATCGACATTGTACAGGTGTCCATATTCAGTCTGATAAATAGATATCATTCACCTATTCTATCAGTTGTCGTTCTTTCAGCACCACTTACAGGTATATATTTTGCTATTGTGACTATGCACTATTGACTTTAACAAGGTAATGCATGATTTTTGTTACCGATTATCATGTTTACATGAAGGACCTTTATGATATGGGCTGTTAACTTTCTAATTAAATATGTATTTTTTAAAATGACACAAATATAAGTAATGTTGAAGAGGACTATTCCTACATGCATTGTTTGCACAATATTACAGGTGTACATCACGTCCCTTAATCAACATTGGATTATTATATTTACTTGTATGCTTTTATTTAAAAGCCAAGAACACTGAAGTCTAACCTTCTCACTGCAGCTGTTGTCAAAGTTCAACCCACATTATGCACTTCCAACATTGCAGCATTTGAGTCATGATGTGAGTTGGATTTGTCTAAGCTATGGAGTGACAAGGTTGACCATCAGTATCCTATAGCATAACTAGGCTTTTGTGTTAGCATTTGTTTTCGACATGTGCATATCTGAAATAATATGTCATTTTGTTACAGATTTGTGACAAAGACTAATCATTTTATGGTTTTAAAGCTGACGTTTCAATTGTTTACAGCTTAGAAATCAGGGTGTAGCCTCATATCTATGTGTAGCACTAGACACTTTGACATGTCATGTTTTTTTCACCATGTGTAGGTAGCTAGCAGTAATTTTTGCCGGACACACAGCAGGGGAACAGCAGGCGTTACTGAACCCCACAAACACATCAGCGATTGTTTTCATCTGTGCATCTAACACTTCTGAGCAGTAACTGGCGGTGTTGAAGCCCAGGGTCAAGGAGGGTGTAGGCAGAGGCCTAGTATGAGATGTTTGAAGTTGAATTTGTAGTTAGAAGCAGTAATTTTTGCCAGACACACAGCAGGGGAACAGCAGGCGTTACTGAACCCCACAAACACATCAGCGATTGTTTTCATCTGTGCATCTAACACTTCTGAGCAGCAACTGGCGGTGTTGAAGCCCAGGGTCAAGGAGGGTGTAGGCAGAGGCCTAGTATGAGATGTTTGAAGTTGAATTTGTAGTTAGAAACAGTAATTTTTGCCAGACACACAGCAGGGGAACAGCAGGCGTTACTGAACCCCACAAACACATCAGCGATTGTTTTCATCTGTGCATCTAACACTTCTGAGCAGCAACTGGCGGTGTTGAAGCCCAGGGTCAAGGAGGGTGTAGGCAGAGGCCTAGTATGAGATGTTTGAAGTTGAATTTGTAGTTAGAAACAGTAATTTTTGCCAGACACACAGCAGGGGAACAGCAGGCGTTACTGAACCCCACAAACACATCAGCGATTGTTTTCATCTGTGCATCTAACACTTCTGAGCAGCAACTGGCGGTGTTGAAGCCCAGGGTCAAGGAGGGTTTTGAAATAAAATATTGAGTTATTGCCTTGTTACGTGGCCATTGCAAATGTATGTACTTCAAACAAGAATAAATGAAGTTTTACTAGGACAATAAAATGATGAATTTCAATTCCAAGAATAGAAAAATATTTATACTTGAGAGTCCTCAGTGGTTGATACCGTTTAATGGCTAACTGAAAAGATGTTAACAAATTCCAAGCTTTCGAGACTACTCAGGTCTCTTCATCAGGCTAAGACTAAAACAAAAAATGAAGAATCACATATTTCTACACACAACAGGACACAGGAATAGTGCAATAGGTAAGACAAGTGACGTGAAGCAGAACTGTCATTATGGCAGAGGGATGATCATAAATATTGGAACAGTTCATAGATAAGGAGAGAAAGTTTTATTGCCCTCTGATTGGGGTCTGGTGTTCTGTTTTGATGCCCCTAGAAGGTCAGAGACGCAGATTCCTTAATTGATATAGAATGACATGAATCCGAGTGATCTATTCATTCCAGCACTAAGAGTGTCAAAGGTCATCATGAGATTATATTCCCAAACCTTTCTATGTTTCTCAGATTTGAAGTTATATTTTAATACCAGTAATTCCATATCCATCATGCTATGACCGGGCATACAAAAGTGTTTTGACACAGGTAAATCCATTATTTTTTCTCTTATTGTGTGGCGATGATAATTCATCCTTGTTCTCAGTTTTTGGCCGGTTTCCCCCACATACAGACCCCCAGTTGGACATTTTGTACATATAATTAGGTACACCACATTAGATGTGATGCAGCTGAAAGTACCTTTGATCTTGTAGTCCTGATGGGAGTAGGGGATCTTTATCTTGTCCGTGGTCATTATAGATGCACAGGTTTTACATTTCTTCTGATTGCAAGGAAAGGTTCCTGCAGCTGTTGGGGAGGACAGGGAGCTTCTGACAATGATGCTTCTTCGATTTGGGGGCTGCCTAAAACACAGTAGTGGGGGGTCGCCTCAGAAAGACTTTTTTGAACCAGGGATACCATCCAAGAACAATTGAAAACCAAATTTCAAGAGCCAACAGAATATCAAGGAATCACCTGCTACATTACAAAGGTAAAGAAGAAAATAACCGGGTGCCTCTAGTGGTCACCTACAATCCAAATCTGGAGGTGCTAAGGGGAGCTACACGGAAACTACAACCTTTACTACAAAAAGATGCCCGATATTACAATCCATATTTCCAGACCCCCCACTACTGTGTTTTAGGCAGCCCCCAAATCTAAGAAGCATCATTGTCAGAAGCTCCCTGTCCTCCCCAACAGCTGCAGGAACCTTTCCTTGCAACCAGAAGAAATGTAAAAGCTGTGCATCTATAATGACCACGGACAAGATAAAGATCCCCAACTCCCATCACGACTACAAGATCCCAGCTACTTTCAGCTGCATCACATCTAATGTGGTGTACCTAATTATATGTACTAAATGTCCCAATGGGGGTCTGTATGTGGGGGAGACCGGCCAAAAACTGAGAACAAGGATGAATTATCATCGCCACACAATAAGAGAAAAAATAATGGATTTACCTGTGGCAAAAAACTTTGGTATGCCCGGTCATAGCATGATGGATATGGAATTACTGGTATTAAAATATAACTTCAAATCTGAGAAAGATAGAAAGGTTTTGGAATATAAGCTCATCATGACCTTTGACACTCTTAGTGCTGGAATGAATAGATCACACGGATTCATGTCATTCTATATCAATTAAGGAATCTGCGTCTCTGCCCTTCCAGGGGCATGAAAACACAAAACCAGACCACAATCAGAGGGCAATAAAACTTTCTATCCTTATCTAGGAACTGTTCCAATATTTATGTTCATCCCTCTGGCATAATGACAGTTCAGCTGCACGTCACTTGTCTTACCTATTGCACTATTCCTGTGTCCTGTTGTGTATAGAAATATGTGATTCTTCATTTTTTGTTTTAGTCTTTGCCTGATGAAGAGACGTGAGTAGCCTCGAAAGCTTGCAATTTGTTACCATCTTTTCAGTTTTCCATTAAAAGGTATCAACCACTGAGGACTCTCAAGTATAAATATTTTTCTATCTACTGGCTAACACGGTACGAAGATACACATCTTTCCTAATTTCAAGACTAAAAATAAAGACCCTGCAAATATAAACGCATATATGCACACGGCAACAAGAAATGGAACAACACACCACCCAAAAATTAGTTTACAAAATATAGTGTTGTAAATTTAAGAATAAAAGTCCATTTTTGTATTTATGAATAATGCTTAAGGAACGCTATGTTAAACCATAACATAGTGAAGACAATGGATTTTGTAATAGTCACTCATCATCATCATTTCAATTTATATGTGACAGTCACAGACATTTCAATTATTTAAGTTAATAAAATCGTTACTTTGTACAGCATGTATGACATCTCCAGCATGGACTCATCAATGTGATGACGCAATAATGTACGATAAAAAATAACCATTTAAAAAAACATTATGCATTGTCACAATTTAAGTGTGTGCCTGCAAGTGTAGGTGAAACAAAGGCTACGGATAGCAAAGGTATATTCTATGTATGTATCAGACAGTGGACAGCCTCTGATGGGTAATGGCGATGTTATACTGTACGTCAATAAAGTCTGCGGCTGCAATCATGCATTTTTTGCTTGTACAGTGTTGATGAGGGTAAAAGCATGTCTGGTTGCGCAAGGCTTTATCCGTCAACACTACCTTCCTACTGTCACGCGTAGGTAGGGTAGCGTGTGTCTATTAGATGACTCTATAAAATGTGACCTTACGCAGCGTTATTCTGCCCTAGGGACGCCAAAAATACGACAGCAGTAATCATTTACTGTCTAATACTCCACCTATGACCAACAAAAAAAGCACGTTCCCTCTTTAACAATCTACAAGACTAACAAGCATAATGGTTGACGCTGACTTTATTGAGGTACAGTATTACATCGACATTGTCCATGAGTAACTATGCACTGTGATACCTATATACCATTATTAATTTATATCTGTTGTGGTTGTTTCAACAGCACTTGCAGGTATAACTACCTATTGTCAGTATGCATGATGCACTTTGTAGATGTAATAATTTATTATTGCACATTATTACCAGGTTTAGATGCTGGCCATTTCATATATGGTGTGTGAAGTTACAGTTGGCATCAGTATGTGTATTTTATAATGTCTGTCATAAATATAACTCGTGATGATGATCATGAGGATGTTTATGATTCGTACATCCATTGACTGCATTATCTTACAGGTACAGATAAAGTTCCTTAAAAAGCATTAATTGATAAGTATGAAATGTACTTTTATGCATTAATTTAAAAAAGTGAACACTATGTTTTAGTTTTTGTTACCATTTCTAATAGACATGTGCAGATATGCGCTGTGATGACAAATTATTATTTGTCCATATTTGTTATAAAAATTTATCATTCTAGGCCTGGAAAACTTCACAATTTCCTGTTTTAAGCATAACAATCAGGGTGACGGCTCTTCCCTATTTGGAGCATGTTCGACATGGGTTTTTCTGTGCATGTGTAGGGAACAGGAGACTTCTTGCCGGAGACACAGCAGGGGAACAGCTGGCGTTACTGAACCCCACCAGAGGGTATGCCACACTAAACGAGATCGCAAACGAGATCGCAAACGAGATCACTAAAACGTCACTATTTTGCGATCTCGTTAGCGACTTAGCTGTGTGTGGCATGTAGCAACTATGTGGCCCCTGCTGTGATCTCGTTGATCGTTCACAAGCGTTCTGGACCGTTTTTTGATCGTTGCGTCCCGCTGGTGAGCCTATATCGCTGTGTTTGGCACCTTTTGCGAATGACCTCGTTTGTGACGCATATGGGTTTAGCGTCACGGAGTGGATCGCAGTATCTGTAAGTTCTCTTTTGCGTCACAGAGAGGATCGCAGAAGTTGCAAAGCAGGCTAGCAGGACGCAGAGATCAGGAGCGATGCTGGAAATTCCTATGAATCAGAAGCGCTCAGTACATGCTAATGACATCCTAACGACCGCCAAAGTCGTTAAAGAGATCGCTGACCGCTGATGAGTCGTTTATGAGATCTCCTGTTTGGCAGCTACTAGCGACCTAAAAGAGATCTCACAAACGAGCTCATTAGCTTGCGTCGTTATTGAGATCGCTAACGAGATCACTAAGTGTGGCAGTACCTTAACACTATAGCTTGTGTATTGGTCTGTGGACACGACACTTCTGAGCAGCAACTGGCAGTGTTGTAGCCCAGGGAGTAGAGTTCAGGTGGTAGAAAGATGAACATAACAGGAGACATGGAAAACGTTGCGAACCAGTTATTTAATCTGAAAACGGACAGACAAATTCAGGCGAGATCCATGCCTTGTTCATTTTCAGAAAAGTAAGCCGGTCTACATTATCGGAGGATAGTCGCATGCGACGGTCTGTTAGTACACCACCTGCAGCACTAAAGACGCGCTCCGATAATACACTGGCAGCAGGGCAAGCCAGCACCTCCAATGCATACTGGCTAAGCTCTGGCCATGTATCCAGCTTAGAGACCCAAAACTTGAATGGGGAAGAGCCATCTGGGAGTACACTGAGAGGGAAAGACATGTAGTCTGTCACCATCTTACGGAAACGTTGCCTCCTGCTGACTGGAGCCGTCTCGGATGGTGTAGACATTTGTGGCGCTGCCACAAAACTTCGCCACATTTGGAATATACTGGTCTTGCCCTGTGCAGAGGCGCTGCTTGTGCTCCCTCTTGTTGCAGAGCTGTCTCCACTGCCTCGACGCACAGAGCTGCTTTGTAAAGCAGTAGCAGCAGCAGTGCTCTCGGCTGGAATGGAGAACATTATGGATTGCACCAGTGTGTCTTGGTACTCCCGCATTTTACGCTCCCGGTTCAACGGTGTGATGAGGCTTTGTAAGTTGTCCCGGTAGCGAGGGTCTAGGAGGGTGTACACCCAATAATCAGACGTGGTGAGAATGTGGGCGATGCGGCGGTCGTTTCTCAGGCACTGCAGCATGAAATCAACCATGTGCTGCAGACTCCCAACTGGCCAAGAAACGCTGTCCCCTGCAAGAGGCGTCATCTCTGCCTGCTCTGCATCACCCCACCCTCGCTCTACATACTGACTAGAGCGTTGTGTACCTCCCTCTGGAGCGATGTCTTCCTCCTCCATTGACTCCTCCTCATCCTCCTCACAAAGTGAGCCCTGCCCAGCCCTTTGTGAGGAACCACGTTGCGCTGACTGTCCAGAAGGTGATGGAATTTGTGACTCCTCTTCCTCCACCTCTTCCAAAACCTCATCCCTTAGTGCTTGCAGTGTTTTTTGAAGCAGGCAGATAAGGGGGACAGTCAGGCTGACTAGTGCATCATCTGCACTCGCCATCCGCGTTGACTCATCAAAAGCACGCAAAACGTGGCAGATGTCCTTCATAGAGGCCCACTCAGTAGTGGTGAAGTGTGAACGGCGCAAATTGCGAGTTGATTGCGCCTGATGCAGCTGATACTCCATTACTGCTGGCTGCTGCTCACACAACCGCTCCAACATATGTAACGTGGAATTCCACCTGGTGGGTACGTCACATATGATGCGATGTTCAGGAAGGCGAAATCTGCGTTGCAGAGCTGCAATGCTCGATCTGGCCATGCTGGAACGTCGCAAGTGAGCGCACTCTAGGCGGACCTTGTGCAGCAGTGCATCAAGATCCGGATAGTCCCTCAAAAAACTCTGCACGACCAAGTTGAGCACATGTGCCAGACATGGTATGTGAGTGAGGTTGCCAAGGCCCAGAGCTGCCACCAGATTTCGGCCATTGTCACACACTACCAAGCCTGGCTGGAGATTCGCTGGCAAAAACCACACGTCGCTCTCCTGCTTGATGGCATTCCAGACCTCCTGCGCTGTGTGGCTTCGATTCCCCATGGAAATTAATTTCAGGACGGCCTGTTGACGTTTGGCCACGGCTGTGCTCATGTCGGTCGCAACAGGTAAGCGTTCACGGGTCCATGTGGAGGTAGACCTGCAATCCTTGGAGTTGGCAGAACACGTACAGCGCCACTCGCAAGATCTGTACCCGGCTCCACAACATTGACCCAATGGGCAGTGAGGGAAAGGTATCGTCCCTGGCCATGGGTACTGGTCCACGCATCGGTGGTCAGGTGGACCTTGCTACTGACGGCGTTTAGTAGCGCATGTTTAACTTTTCCCTCAACATGCTTTTGCAGACCAGGGACGGCTTGCCTGCTGAAATAAAATCGGCTGGGCACATTGTATTGTGGGACTGCCAATGCCATTAAGTTACGGAAACTGTCAGTCTCCACCAGCCTGAATGACAGCATTTCAAGGGACAGGAGTTTTGCAATGCCAGCATTCAGAGCCTGTGCTCGTGGATGGTTTGCCGAGTATGGCAGTCTTTTATCCCATGCCTGTGCTACCGATGGCTGTTTTGTGGCCTGGGAGTGTGAGGATGACAGGGAACTTGCAGCTATGGGTAGAATAACACTGGGTCTCTGGACAACAGTGACAGAGGTTCTTCCATGGCGATCCTGTGAGGAAGCCGAACCAGCTGTGTGTGAGCTGGAGGAAGAGGCTCCAACATGAGCTGAAGATGTAGGTGCTGCTGTAGGTTGGCCTACATCTCCAGTGTGTCTTTGTAACTCAACCACGTGCTTTGTCCGCACATGTTTCCACATATTTGTGGTATTAAGGTTACTGACACTTTTACCTCTTTTTACTTTTTGATTACACAGCTTGCATTTGACATAGCAAATATCATCTGCAAGTGTGTCAAAAAAGGACCATGCAGTGCAAGTCCTGGGAGCGCCCGTTTTGGCTGTTGTAAGAGAACTGCTACGAACGGGTGCCAAACTGGAGGCTACAGGCAACCGAGTCTGCAGCCTACCTCTCCCTACTGTTTGGACCGTTGGGGCAATCTCTTCCTCAGAGCTGCTCCCACCACCTTCCTGTTCCTCACGCCATGTTGGGTCTTGGACCTCATCATCTCCACTACCCTCTTCCAACACCTGCTGCTGTTGGGTGGTCTGGCCAGCACCATGCTCAACAGAAACTGGCACCTGAGTCTCATCATCATCAGATGCGTTCTGCGGTGTGCTGACCATCGGCACTGGCTCACCCGCCTCTTCAGATTCAGAGAGACACAGCTGTTGCGCATCACTGCATACTCCCTCTTCTTCACATTCCAGAATGCTGCTTGGCTGGGAGCAATCTGCAAGCCAACAGATTCTGAGAACAGAAGCAGAGACTCAGCTGGCTCCTTTACAGAGCTCTCTGACTGCCTGGGCAATTTGGCAGGCGGTGAAGAGACAGATGGTTGTTCAACAGTGCTGTGGTCCTGAGAGGAGGTGGAAGCAATTGAAGTCGATGCATTGGCTGCCATCCAACCAACAACGGCTTCAATTTGTTCTTCCCGCAGCAGGGGGGCACGCCGACCTCCTACAAAAGTGCGCATAAAGGAACGCTCACGGGGAAAACTGGTGGATGCTGTGTCACTGGGTGCGGCAGCAGCCACAGAATCCCCACGTCCTCTCCCTGCTGAAACTCCATGGCCACGACCACGTGCCTTACTCCCTGCCTTCTTCATCTTGGTAGATTGATAAAGAAAGTCAGAAAAGTTATAAGGCCTAAGTGTGGTTATTCCTCAGAGACTGCAGTGAACACTGCAGACAACTGTTCAGTAGCTGTGAAAGGCCCCTTTGTGTACTTCTATAGTGTTTGCAACCAATGTATTGTATACGGATGGAAGCGCGTCACACTAATAGATTAGATTTTTTTAAAATAGAATGGAGCAGCACCAATTAGAGAAAAATCTCAAGGATGAGGCAGTGACACACGCTCAGCAGACTACAACCAGCAGTGGTTGAAGAACTAACTGGAGCGTAATCTGCACTCAAAAATGAAAAGCTCACAGACTACAGTGAACACTGCAGAAAACTGTTCAGCAGCTGTGAAAGGCCCCTTTGTGTACTTCTATAGTGTTTGCAACCAATGTATTGTATACGGATGGAAGCGCGTCACACTAATAGATTAGATTTTTTTAAAATAGAATGGAGCAGCACCAATTAGAGAAAAATGTCAAGGAGGAGGCAGTGTCACACGCTCAGCAGACTACAACCAGCAGTGGTTGAAGAACTAACTGGAGCGTAATCTGCACTCAAAAAATGAAAAGCTCACAGACTACAGTCAACACTGCAGACAACTGTTCAGTAGCTGTGAAAGGCCCCTTTGTGTACTTCTATAGTGTTTGCAACCAATGTATTGTATACGGATGGAAGCGCGTCACACTAATAGATTAGATTTTTTTAAAATAGAATGGAGCAGCACCAATTAGAGAAAAATGTCAAGGATGAGGCAGTGTCACACGCTCAGCAGACTACAACCAGCAGTAGTTGAAGAACTAACTGGAGCGTAATCTGCACTCAAAAAATGAAAAGCTCACAGACTACTGTGAACACTGAAGACAACTGTTCAGTAGCTGTGAAAGGCCCCTTTGTGTACTTCTATAGTGTTTGCAACCAATGTATTGTATACGGATGGAAGCGCGTCACACTAATAGATTAGATTTTTTTAAAATAGAATGGAGCAGCACCAATTAGAGAAAAATGTCAAGGAGGAGGCAGTGACACACGCTCAGCAGACTACAACCAGCAGTGGTTGAAGAACTAACTGGAGCGTAATCTGCACTCAAAAAATGAAAAGCTCACAGACTACAGTCAACACTGCAGACAACTGTTCAGTAGCTGTGAAAGGCCCTTTGTGTACTTCTATAGTGTTTGCAACCAATGTATTGTATACGGATGGAAGCGCGTCACACTAATAGATTAGATTTTTTTAAAATAGAATGGAGCAGCACCAATTAGAGAAAAATGTCAAGGAGGAGGCAGTGACACACGCTCAGCAGACTACAACCAGCAGTGGTTGAAGAACTTACTGGAGCGTGATCTGCACTCAAAAAATGAAAACCTCACAGACTACAGTGAACACTGCACACAACTGTTCACTAGCTGTGAAAGGCTCCTTTCTGTACTTCTATAGTGTTTGCAACCAATGTATTGTATACGGATGGAAGCGCGTCACACTAATAGATCACTGTTAATTTCAATTGAATGGAGCTGCACCAATTCCACAAAATAAAATAAAAAAAAGAGTCAGTGAGTGACACGTGCAGATGCCTACAAACAGCGGTGGATGCAGAGCAAACTGCAGCGTCACCTGCACTCTCACACACACACCTTGCACAGAGCTGTTAAAACAACACTGCAAGGCAAAAGGAAGCTTTACACAGTGGTTAGTAAACTAGCCTGCCTAAAGCACAGTACACAAAATCGCAATCTCTAACTGTCCCTCAGAGTCAGCAGAGCAGCGTTCTGTCCCTAACTGAATTCACAGCACAGTGACGCTAAAATGGCGGCGGCGCCTTTTATAGTGCATTCTGACATCATTTCAGCAGCCAATCACAGCCATGCCATTAGTTAAGATGAACGCAGCATTACAGGATGTGCCCACACTTCGTAGGATTCCTCATTGGCTGACTAAAATCACATTGCCTCTCAAAGAATTATGGGAACTTCCGATTCCGGTATACGATATATGAAAAATATCGGAACTAAGTATCGGAATTCCGATACAGCGAATATCGGCCGATACCCGATACTTGCGGTATCGAAATGCTCAACACTACTCGTGACACCAATTCATCACATACCTAGTTCGTCCATTATAGAAAACATATTGTAATACAGCATCAGGTTAGGACATACTGAAAACGTAGCCGGCGGCTGCCCGAGTACCGTGTCTTGAAAGCTGTTCCTGGCCAAGGTCCTGAGGTACATAGGGCCTCACACATCCTATCTCACATCCTTGTTGTGGGAGATTTGTATATGTCATAAAATTGTCAATGGATGGACAAGGTTACGGTTCTATCAAAAACAAGGTCACCTTGTCGTGGTTGGTGGGCTTGTAACAGGGCTCAGAGTGGCAGCTGTGAGTGAGGTACTTGCTTTCAACACCTCTGCCCGCTACTGAAAAAAGGGGTCCAGCTTCAGTGTGTGTATGTGGCAATGTTGCAGATAAGAACACCTCCCAGCTCCAGTCAGCCAAGCAGAGCACAGCATCGGCTCCTGAGACCCTACGACAAGGAGGCCAGACCAGTCCAATAAAACAAAGTCCTTTATACTAGCAATCAGGCTTGCGCCCAGAGAGTAACAGAAGATAACGAGATAACATTGTCATGTTCCTTTACACAAAACTATGGTACGTTTCCAATGGATATGAATAGCGTCTGGTTGCTGAAATAGGGTCTATTAGAGTACAGTAGGTTAATTCGGGAACCTCCATTCTTTTCCTGGTTAGGAAAAGCTGTGCTTGTTCCTATAGCCACTATCATCCAGCCCGCTTCTTGGGAATCAAGAAAAAATGTGCCACTTGCTGTCACCTTACTCAGAGTGCCAACAGTCTTGACTGCAGCTTCCATGACCTAGCCTACACAAGTATGCTCCACAAAGTCCTTTAGGGATATCCCAGAAGCTCCTGGCTGAATATTTCCAGACTCGCCAGCTTACAGAAGACCGTTGCCACTGTTAGGTTCTTCTCTTGGTGTTTTTTGACCTTCTTGCTTTCTTTGCCCACAGATCATCTGTTCGCAGGGTGTCCTAACTTCTTTCTCTCTCTTTCCTGATTACAGAAACTGATCCCAATTGCTCTTCCCCAACCCTGGGCTGGCCCTACAGTTAACCCATGTCACATCTGAATATTAGGGATGGCAGTCTAGCAGGAGGATGACAATAAAACCCAGTACATTTTCACACACATAAAACATCAGGAGTTGTCAGAGAGGTGGAACATCATCCTCTTCACATTCACAGGCTCACACAAATTGACCAATTTGTGAGTACCTTCCTTTTATTAGTCTGTCTGGAGAAGAAGAGGTGAGTGCTGCCATGAGTCCTGTGTCTGTCAACAGTAAAACATCCTGAGACCATTTATGTGTGTGGATTCTCATCCATGGAGGGGTCTCCCTCACAATTTTTACACTGCCTTGACTAAAGAATAGGAAATTGACGCGCACCAAATGTGTGGATACCAGGGCTATGGGGTACTCGGCACCGAGCCAATGGAAGTCTATGGGAGTTGTCACTGGCAGCGGGACTCGGTCCGTGGCCCTGGCAGTCATACAATGGGGGATATTTACAGGGGAATAGTAGATTAGATAGTTCGTGACGCCACCTGTGGTATCTGATCAATTGGACCAGCGCTGCTATATGGATCTTCACAGGGGATGTTATGGGGCAGCTAGATGGTAGGTCTCCCACAGGTGAGACCGGTCCCTGGAAGTCTATGGTGATGCAGGGTGTAGTAAATGAAACAGTCTCACACAAGGCAATCTCTTTCCATACCTTTACTTGCAGATGTTTCAGGCAGGTCCCGGGAAGCTGGTCGGGGTGGAGAATGCACATTCAGGATAACCGCTGAGCAGGTTAGAGGCCTCCTTTAACTTTGAATGTATGTGAGTACAAACTTGCATGAAGTCAAGTTAACTCTGTCTATCTCCAGCTCGTTCAATAGCTGCAACGCCCGGCCGACATGGTGGTAGAGTCTTCTAGTTGGTGAGAACAGAGTCCCTACTGTTGTGGCGCCTCACTCAAGGTCCTTGTTTTACCTGACTCCTTTTACGTATCAGCGCTTAGGGCTACCTTCTGCTACTTGTAGTCCAGAAAGGCCTCCGGTGTTTCTTATTACTAGGCTTGAAGCACTAGCAACGCTTCGGACCCGGTGTCCGGTGAATTAGTGCGGGTAATCCGGTACCTGATGCACTAGTCTCTATCTTTCTCCACTGTGCCTCTCGTCCTGCTCTTGCTCTGAACATAAGCACTTGTAGCAATGATGTGAAATGTCAGCTTCTCTCCAGAGCTCACTGAACAGTTCTCAGTACACTCGATGTGGCAGCTTGTGCTGAAGTACTGGTCCTGCAGTTCTGACTGGGCTAGAGTGACTTCTTACACTCAAACCAGACTCCACTTCATGAACTTGCTCTGCCAGAATCTAGTCTGTACTCACTTCCTGCAAGACTAGACTGACCTGCACTGTCCTAAGACAGGAAGCTGACTGAACTGAACTGAACTCCTCTCCCTCCTGCACAGACTGAACTGAAACTGAACTGAACACTGACTGCTACGTGTCACTGCCTTTTATACCCTAGTGGGTGTGTTGGGAAATGTGAGTGACGTGAATGAATATCAAGCTTCACGGTTACCTTCTTGTGCATTTTCCTGGAATATGTGTGCCTGGCGTAGCTGGGCCACACATCCCCCCTTAGTTAAACACAGCACTCCCGGGCTGTAAAAGAGAAAAGAAAACATTTTGTTTTGCATATAACATCAAACAGTTTTAACTCTTCCCTTGCGGGAGGTCAGGATTCTTGAACATTACACTTTGTACATTAGAAAAATATAAAAGTATCAAAAACACTTTCATAAATACAAGACAAGATTCTTGTGGAGGACCCACACCAAACCTCCCACGTGGGTCCTGGGTGGGCTGCAGGACTTCTGACTGCAGACCTCACTCTAGGCCACACCATACGGGTTTTTCTTCAGAGGTAGTTAGGTTTTGTGTAAAACCAAGATGTAGCACCGAAGCGCAAACTATTTACATTGAGAGTTTTTGGGCTGGCACAGTCCACAGCCACGCAGTCCATTGCATGATAAAACACATGTCAAGAAAAATCAATAGAAATCACATTTATATCTCAATATTTTAACTCTTTTTCAAACTTTATACATTTTCAGTTGCAATAAACCCCTGTCTGGGTCCTACTAGACTAGTTTACTAGAACTACTCTTGATAACGAATAGGTAACTTTCCTTTCGTTATACGCTCTGACCAACGTGGAGTGGTGTCAGGTATAGTAGTCTCTAGCCTATCTGCTCTGTGTGCCGGCAAACTGTAAACACGACTCCACCTTTCTAGGGATCTGGCAAGCATGCTAGCGACTGGGCGATGCGGTACTGCTCCACCAGGGGTTTCCACTTCTTGTGGTGCTGCCTCTTGTGGTTCCGCTGCTTGGGATCCCAATGGTTGAGGGTCTGCCGGAACAGGTCCTTCTGGAACCAACTCCACTGGCACAATTGGTATGACTTGATGTAGAGGTTCTTCTTGCTGTTGATAAAACTGCAGCACAGGAATGATTACTGCTTCTCCCATTCTGGGCCAATCCGCAGGTAAATCTCCCAGATCCGTATGTATGATCGCTTCATCATTCTCTCTCTGATGGACAACAGGTGCTTCTTCGCGAAGCTTTAGTGGACCCGGACACAACTTTAGATGATCTCTAGACACAGTTGCAGTCGTTTTTCCTCCATCCTTGCTAATGGTACAGGTCTTTCTGTTATCAAATTTGGAATTTTGCACGACATATGGCTCCTGTTCCACTGATCATCCAATTTGTGCATTCTTCTTTTTCTTTTTAGCACAATTTCTCCAGGCATAAAAGGCTTAGCGGGAGCATTTTTGTTGTAGTTCTTCTCTTGCCTTTCTCTTACTTTATTGAGACTGTCTTCCACGCAGGCTTGTACTCTCCTGTACTGTTCCTGTCGGTTTGTGTCCCAATCTTCAGCATTGTCATCAGCCTCTGGTTCTACCACACCAAGTTCCAAATCCATTGGCAGCCTTCCTGGTCTTGCTCTCATAAGGTAGGCTGGAGTGCAGTTGGTGGAACTTACTGGTATGTGGTTGTACAAGTCGACCAGGTCAGGTAGCAAGTCTGGCCACCGATTTCTTTCTTCCAGTGGTACAGATTTCAGTAAGTCAATGACAATGTGATTCATCTTTTCACAAAGGCCATTAGTTTGAGGGTGGTACGGTGTTGTTCTGATCTTCTTACACCCATACAATTGACAGAATTCCTTAAACAGTTCAGCTTCGAATGCAGGACCTCGATCAGTCAGCACCTGCTCCGGATATCCGTGTGGTCTGCAGAAACTTGCTTGGAAGGTTTTTGCTGCTGTCTCTGCTGTCATATCTTTGACAGGGGCGACCACCAGAAATTTGGAATAGTGATCCACCATGGTCAGGGCATACGTGTATCCCGACCTGCTTGGTGACAACTTGACATGGTCCAATGCTACGATCTCCAAGGGACGAGTCGTCTGGATAGGCTGCAGGGGTGCTCTCTGACTATAGTAGTCTTTTCGTCTGAGGCCACAGGGTCCACAGTTCCGGCACCACTTCTCGATGGAGCTGCGCATCCCTACCCAGTAGAACCGACACCTCAACAGGGTCTCCAGCTTTTTCCAGCCAAAGTGTCCGCTTGATCGTGGTAGGCTTCTAACACCATTTGGATGTCTGCTCTGGGGACCACTATCTGCCAAACCATCTCATGGGTCCTTGGGTCGACGTATCTCCTGCACAACTTCTCACGATAGATGAACAACCGGCTTCTCTCGTTCCACAGGAGCTTTGCTGGTATAGGTGCATCTTTCTCCAAGGAGGAACCTTCCTGTCTTATTAGCTCCTTGATGCGGCTGACCACTGGATCGCTGTCTTGAGTCTCCTTCCAGCTGTGATGAGGTAAAGGGTTTAACGTCTTTTCACACCACTTTCCGTGGACTCGTTGCTCATGGATCATCCCATTTCTGTGGAACGCAGGTAGCTCAATCTCTTCCAGGTCATCCGATTCTTCCTCCGTGTCGGATTCATGCGGCATTCTGGACAAGGCGTCAGCGTTGGCATTTTTACGGCCTGCCCTGTACTTGATGGTAAATTGATAGTTTGACAGCCGAGCCATCCAACGTTTCTCCATGGCTCCCAGCTTGGCTGTTTCAAGATGCGTCAAGGGGTTGTTGTCTGTGTACGCAGTGAATTTGCTGTAGGCAAGGTAATGCTTGAATCTTTCCGTAATGGCCCAGACCAGCGCCAGGAACTCCAGTTTGAAGCTGCTATAGTTTTCTGGGTTCCTCTCAGTTGGCTGGAGCTTCCTGCTTGCATATGCGATTACTTTTTCTTGGCCATTCTGCTTCTGACTGAGGACAGCTCCCAATCCTTCGTTACTGGCATCTGTGTATAGCAGGAACGGTTGGCTGTAATCAGGGTAGGCTAAGATTTCATCGCCTGTCAGGATCTCTTTCATCTCTTTGAATGCCTCAGCTTGTTCTTTACCCCAGTGGAATGGAGGATTTCTGCTTTTGAGGGGTTGTCCTACCAGGAGGTCCTGCAGAGGCGCTGCTTTCTTGGTGTAATCTTTTACGAACCTCCGGTAGTATCCTGTCAGACCTAGGAACTGGCGCACCTCCTTGAGATTTTTCGGCTCCGGCTATTTCTGGATGGCGGTGATCTTCTCAGGGTCTGGCGCTACTCCTTCGGAGCTGACAATATGCCCCAAGTACTGTACCTTTCGTTTGAGCAGATGGCACTTTGAGGGCTTCAGCTTCATCCCATACTTGGACAGTGATTCGAATACCTCTGCCAGGTGTTTCAGATGATCCTCATACGTCTTGGAGTACACAATTACGTCGTCCAGGTACAGCAACACGGTTTCAAAGTTGAGATGTCCCAGGCAGCTCTCCATCACTCTCTGGAATGTTCCAGGGGCACTGCTGAGTCCAAACGGCATTCTGTCAAACTCACAGAGTCCCATTGGGGTGGTGAAAGCCGTCTTCTCCCGATCCTCCTCAGCCACAGCTACTTGCCAGTACCCACTAGTGAGGTCGAGGGTGGAAAAGTAGTTAGCCGTTTTCAAAGCAGCTAAGATTCCTCAATGCGTGGTAATGGGTATGCATCTTTATGTGTTATGCGATTTACTTGTCTGTAATCTACACACATTCTCATGCTTCCATCCTTTTTCTTAACTAGGACTAGAGGTGCTGCCCAGGGACTACAACTATCCCTTATCACCCCGGCTTCCTTCATGTCACGCAACATTTCCTTAGCTTTCTGATAATGTGCTGGAGGTATAGGCCTGTACCGCTCCTTGATGGGAGGATGACTGCCCGTAGGGATATGATGCTGTACTCCCTTAATTGTCCAAAGTCAAGTGGGTGTTTGCTAAATACCTGTGCGTACTCCTGTACCACCCGTAGTACTCCGTTTCTGGTGGGCGGGAGTGGTGTCTGTCCCGACATGGAGTTGCTGACACCAATCCGCCACCTGGGTTGTCGGGTCATTATCCTCCTCTGGTTGGCGGGAGGCTAAGGACTCGGTTGTGAGAATAGAATTGTTATCTACGGTATGTAATTTAGCAACAGTGGCATAACGTGGTAATTTTACTTCATCTTCTCCCAGTTGAGAAGTCGCACTGGTACTCTCCCATTTATTACTTCCACTACCCCCTAGCAGTCAAGAGTGTAGGTCTGTGCTCTGAACAATGGGGCTCTACTACTGCTTGGTAGTTCTGTCCTCTCAGACCTATTGCTGCTCTTGTGTAGCCCAGCTACGCAGGCACACATGAAAATCAGGAAAGTGCACTGGAAGGTAACAGCAAAGCTTGATATGCACTTCACTCACACTTCAGACACACCCACCAGGGGTATGGGAGGTGGTGACATGTAAGAGAGCAGTCAGTTTCCTGTCTTCGGACAGAGCAGATCTGTGCCAGTGAAGTCTGGACGAGGAAGGAGAGGAGGAAAGATTGGTTCCTTGCAGAGTAGCGTAGCTCATCTGACAAGCAAGTGGAGGCTAGTACGGGTGAATTGGATCATCCTAGCCTAGTCAGAGCTACCCTTAATCAGTACCTCAGCAGAAGTCGAAGCTAGGAGGATACTGAGAGCTGCTCGGCGAGCTCTAGGAGAAAGCTGACATTATCAACGAAGCTCCAAGTGTTATTGCTAAGAGCTAGAGAAGGGCGAAGGGCACAGTGGAGAAGTTAGAGAAGTGCTCCAGGTATTTGATTGCCTGCACTAAATTGCCGGACACCGGAGTCCGAAGCGTCACTACTGTTTCAGGCAGAGTAACAAGAAAACCAGAGGCATCTGGACTACAGGTCGCAGAGAGCAGCCCTCAGTGTCAATACATAACCGGAGACAGGGATAACGGGTCTAGCCTGATCAGCAATATAGACTTAGTTTTCACCACTCAGAAGGCTCCACCACAATATTGGCCAGGCAGTACAGCTATAGAGAAAGCTGGAGATTCAGAATTAACTTCGCTTCAGGCAAGTTGGATTCACAAGTATTGGAAGTTAAGGAGGCCTCTAACCTGCTCAGCTGTTACCGGAAAGTGCACTCTTCACCCCGACCAGCTCCCCGGGATCTGCTTGAACCACCATCAGTAAAAGGTATGAAAAGAAGCTGCATTGTGTTTGGCTGAATTCTTACTACACCCTGCATTATAATCACCATAGACTTCCAGGGACACGTCTCACCTGTGGGAGACTTACTACCAGGCTGCCCATAACGTCCCCTGTGAAGACCCTTACAGCAGCACTGGTACAAATTACCAGAAACCACAGGTGGCGTCACGAACTATCCTAATAATCCCCTGTAAATATTTCCCCATCGCATTGACTGCCAGGGCTACGGACCGAGTCACCGCTACCAGTGACAACTCCCATAGATGCCCGTGGGCTCGGCTCCGAGTACCTATATGGGTATCCACAATTGTGGTGCGTGAGTCAAACAACTTGGCGTCACGAACAGGATACGAAACTTACAAGATTGTAAGCCCTGTGTGCCTAGATTGAACTGTTTGCTGTATGTTACTGTGTTGGCGCCAAATACCGCCATCTTTACCGCAATATTCGCGCCCAAAGGCGCTGGTGAAGAAGGGGGGCGTACCTGTAAAAGCGCGCTGTTGCCTGGCTCCGCCCCAGCTCTGACGCGGCGGCAGGTCCTGTGAAACAGGAAGTAAACGCTCTGACATCACCGTCCTGCGACGAAGGTCCTGTCTCCACCGCTGTGCCTGCTACGAAGGTCCTGTCTCCACCGCTGTACCTGCGACGCTGCAGCCTGCAAAAGAGGTAGGCTCAGATTAACCAAGGGGGTACCAATATGTCGCAGCAACCAGCAGACGGAGCGGCCCCCGCCGGAGACCCAATAACCCACCGCTTGGCGTTGTAGTGCAGGATGGAGGTGCGGGCCCCTCACCTGGTCCGGTGGTCCCGCTTATGCCCTAGCGCTCCCATACATGCCAGGAGCGAAGTGGCTCCCTCAATACAGCGGCGAGCCAGGCACCCTGCCCGGATTTAAACGGAAAATATGTAGCATCTTAGATATGTACTCCATGACTGAGAAGCAAAAAGCTGCTGTGGTAATAGGACAGTTAGCGGGTGCGGCTGAGAGAGAAGTAGAGACTTGGCCCATTGCAGACCAGGAGTCGGTACCAGCGATACTCTTAAAGCTACAGGCCATCTTCGAGGACCACACAGAAACGGATCTCCGGATGGCATTTTATCAGTGCTTCCAGAAACCGGGGTGACAGTATTAGGGACTACGCCTGCCGACTACAGGGGGTCCTGCGAGCTCTTAAGCCGGCAGTACCCACCTTTTCCCCGCAGGTGGCAGAAGCTACAATGCAGGTGGCGCCCCCTAGTGAATTGGAATGTCTGCGCTCAGAAGTGCGCCAGCTGACTAAGAACTTGGCCACTGTAATGGAGGCCCTGCAGCTGCGGAAAGAGGAAGGAGGAAAAATCCAACTAGCCGACTGTCCGGAGGATGTCCCTTGGATGAACCGGAGGAAATGGAGGACGTCGCCTCACCGGAGGAGGACCACGCCACCCCAGGAGCGACTCCGGAGCAACACCATCCTCGCCGGGAGATCGTCTGCTACCGCTGCAATCAAAAAGGTAATATGGCTCAGCAATGTCCTTTAAACGAGCCGATCCTGGGTCAGAGGGCCAACACCAGGAGTAGACTCATCAGGCCCTTAGACTGGAACCGCAGGTTCGTGGGTGGACGGCCCTACCTGTCCATGATTCTGGACGGGATTGCAATCCCTGCACTGCTGGACACGGGATCTCAGGTGACCATCATACCTGACGTCCTTTACAAAAAATTTTGGTCCATGGACAGTCTCCAGCCCCCGAGCCCTGACTTGACAGTGTACGCCACCAATGGTCTCCCTGTTGAAGTAATTGGAGCCAAAAACGTGGACGTAAAAGTGGGCAGGGTGGAGCTGAAGGATCAGGGACTCCTAGTAGTCAGGACAGTAAATGAGGAAAATGGTCTAAATGTGATACTAGGTACTAACATTATCAGTAACTGTCTGGGAGAAGTTGTGTTTTTGCTCCAACAGCTCGCTGAAGTTGCCAAGCCAAAGCAGAAGGGAGTGATCCAGAGGGAGATCCGGGCCCTGATGTGCCAGCAGCAAGCGGAGCTTACAGATGGTGAAATCGGTAATGTACGGGTCACAGACTCGAATCCCATTGTAATACCCCCAATGAGTGAAATGTTAGTATGGTGCAGAGCAGCCATGGGTCTGAGAGGTCAGAACTACCAAGCAGTAGTAGAACCCCATCGGTCAGAACATAGACCTACACTCATGATTGCTAGAGGGGTAGTGGAAGTAATAAATGGGAGAGTACCAGTACGGCTTCTCAACTGGGGGGACGATGAAGTAAATTTGCCACGTTATGCTACAGTTGCTAAATTATATGCCGTAGATAACAATTCTATCCTCACAACCGAGTCCTTAGCCTCCTGCCAACCAGCGGAGGATAATGATCCGGCAACCCGGTAGCGGACTGGTGTCAGCAGCTTCATATTGGGACCGACACCACTACCGTCCACCAGAAACAGGGGGTACTACGGGTAGTACAAGAGTACGCACAAGTATTTAGCAAGCACCCACTTGATTTTGGGACCATTAAGGGAGTACAGCATCATATCCCTACAGGCAGTCATCCTCCCATCAAAGAGAGGTACAGGCCTATACCTCCAGCCCACTATCAGAAAGCTAAGGAAATGCTTCATGACATGAAGAAAGCCGGGGTGATAAGGGATAGTTGTAGCCCTGGGCGGCACCTCTAGTGCTAGTTAAGAAGAAGGATGGTAGCATGCGAATGTGTGTAGACTATAGGCAAGTAAATCGTATAACACATAAAGATGCTTACCCCTTACCACGCATAGAGGAATCCTTAGCTGCTCTGAAAACGGCTAACTACTTTTCTACCCTCGACCTTACTAGTGGATACTGGCAAGTAGCTGTGGCTGAGGAGGATCGGGAGAAAACTGCTTTCACCACCCCAATGGGACTCTGCGAGTTCGATAGGATGCCGTTTGGTCTCAGCAGTGCCCCAGGGACATTCCAGAGAGTGATGGAGAGCTGTCTAGGACATCTTAACTTCGAAACCGTGTTGCTGTATCTGGACGACGTGATTGTCTACTCCAAGACATATGAAGATCATCTGAAGCACCTGGCGGAGGTATTTGAGTCATTGTCCAAGTTTGGGATGAAATTAAAGCCCTCTAAATGCCACCTGCTCAAACGAAAGGTACAGTACTTGGGACATATTGTCAGTTCCGAAGGAGTAGCGCCGGACCCCGAGAAGGTCACAGCCATCCAGAAATGGCCGGAGCCGAAGAATCTAAAGGAGGTGCGTCAGTTCCTGGGATTAACAGGTTACTACAGGAGGTTCGTGAAAGATTACACTAAGAAGGCGGCGCCTTTACAGGACCTCCTGGTCGGACAACCTCTTAAGAGCAGAAACCTTCCATTCAATTGGGGAAAAGAACAAGCTGAGGCATTCAAAGGGATGAAAGAGATTCTGACCGGCGATGAAATCTTAGCCTACCCAGATTACAGCCAACCGTTCCTGCTATACACAGATGCCAGTAACGAGGGATTAGGAGCTGTCCTCAGTCAGAAGCAGAACGGCCAAGAAAAAGTCATCGCGTATGCCAGCAGAAAACTCAGACCAACTGAGAGGAATCCGGAAAACTATAGTAGCTTCAAACTGGAGTTTCTGGCGCTGGTCTGGGCCATTACTGAAAGATTTAAACATTACCTTGCCTCCAACAAGTTCACTGCGTTTACAGACAACAACCCCTTGACGCATCTTGAAACAGCCAAGCTGGGAGCCATGGAGCAACGTTGGATGGCTCGGTTATCAAATTACCAGTTTACCATCAAGTACAGAGCGGGCCGTAAAAATGCTAACGCGGACGCCTTGTCCAGAATGCCGAATGAATCTGACACGGAGGAAGAGTCGGACGATCTGGAAGAAATTGAGTTACCTGCGTTCCACCGAAATGGGATGGTCCAAGAGCAACGAGTCTACAGGAAGCGGTGTGGTGAGATGTTGAACCCTTTACCTCATCACAGCTGGAAAGAGACTCAGGACAGCGATCCCGTGGTCAGCCGTATCAAGGAGTTGATAAAACAGGAAGGTTCCTCCTTGGAGAAAGATGCATCCATGCCAGCAAAGCTCCTGTGGAATGAAAGAAGCCGGTTGTTCATATACCGTGAGAAGTTGTGCAGGAGATACGTCGACCCAAGGACCCACGAGATGGTCTGGCAAATAGTGGTCCCGAGAGCAGACATCCAAATGGTGCTGGAAGCATACCACGATCAAGCAGGACACTTTGGCTGGAGAAAGCTGGAGACCCTGTTGAGGTGCCGGTTCTACTGGGTAGGGATGCGCAGCTCCATCGAGAAGTGGTGCCGGAATTGTGGACCCTGTGGCCTCAGGCGAAAAGACTACAGAAGCCAGAAGGCACCCTTGCAGCCTATCCGGACGACGCGTCCCTTGGAGATCGTGGCATTGGATCACGTCAAGTTGTTCCCAAGCAGGTCAGGATACACATATGCCTGACCATGGTGGATCACTATTCCAGGTTTCTGGTGGTCGCCCCTGTCAAAGATCTGACAGCAGAGACAGCAGCAAGAACCTTCCAAGCAAGTTTCTGCAGACCACACGGATATCCGGAGCAGGTGCTGACTGATCGAGGTCCTGCATTCGAAGCGGAATTGTTTCAGGAATTTTGTCAATTGTATGGATGCAAAAAGATCAGAACAACACCATACCACCCTCAGACCAACGGCCTTTGTGAAAAAATGAATCACATTGTCCTCGACTTACTGAAAACTGTACCACTGGAAGAAAGAAATCGGTGGCCAGACTTGTTACCTGACCTGGTTGACTTGTACAATCACATCCCAGTTAGTTCCACCAACTGCACTCCAGCCTACCTTATGAGGGCAAGACCGGGAAGGTTGCCTATGGACTTAGAACTTGGTGTGGTAGAACCAGAGGCTGATAACAACGCTGAAGATTGGGACACAACTCGACAGGAACAGTACAAGAGAGTACAAGCCTGCGTGGAAGACAGTCTCAACAAAGTAAGAGAGAAGCAAGAGATGAATTATAACAAAAATGCTTCCGCTAAGCCTTTAATGCCTGGAGAAATGGTGCTCAAAAGGAAGAGAAGAACACACAAATTGGATGATCAGTGGGAACAGGAGCCTTACGTCGTGCAAAATTCCAATTTCGATAACAGCAAGGTCTGTACCATCAGCAAGGATGGAGGAAAAACGACGGCAACGGTGTCCAGAGATCATTTAAAGTTGTGTCCTTGCCCGTTAAAGCTCCGTGAAGAAAACCCTGTTGTCCATCAAGAAGAGAATGCTGAAGCGGTCATACATACGGATTTGGGAGATTTACCTGCGGATTGGCCCAGATTGGGAGACGCTGTAATTATTCCTGTGCTGCAGTTTTATCAACCGCAAGAGGAGTCTCTACAACCAGTCATACCAATTGTGCCAGTTGAGCCAGTTCCAGAAGAACCTGTTCCGGCAGACCCTCAACCATCAGAACCCGAAGCAGCGGACCCGCAAGAAGCAGCACCACAAGAAGTGGAGTCCTCTGGTGAAGCTGGTGAAGCAGTACCGCCTCCTCCAGTCACTAGCATGCTTGCCAGGTCTCTAGAGAGGTGGAGTCGTGTCTATAGTTTGCCGTTACGCAGAACAGAAAGGTTAGATAATACTATACCTGACGCTACCCACGTAGGTCAGAACGTCTCACTAAAGGTAAACTACCTATTCGTTATCAAGACTAGTTAGCAAGACCCAGATAGGGTTTATTGCATCTGAAAAATTGTATAAAGTTTGAAAAAGTATTAATGTAATTATTTAAATATGTGTTTTAACCATGCCAATGGACTGCGTGGCTGTGGACTATGCCAGCCCAGAACTTATCTTTGTACATAGTTGCGCTTCGGTGCATTATCTTGGTTTCACATAAAACCACTACTACAATTTACCTCAGAAGAAAAACCCGTATGGTGGGGCCCAAAATGAGGTTTGCAATAAAGTCCTGCAGCCCACCCAGGACCCACGTGGGAGGTTTTTGGTGCGGGTCCTCCACAAGTATCTTGTATATATGAAAATGTCTTGATACTTTTGATACTTTTGTATTCTTTACTGTACATATTGTAACGTTCAAGAGATCCTTACCTCCCGGATGGGAAGAGTTATAATGTTTATTGTTAATGCAAAACGAAATATTCTTTTTGTCTTTTACAGCCCGGGAGTGCTGTGTTTTACCAAGGGGGGATGTGTAGCCCAGCTACGCAGGCACACATGAAAATCCAGGAAAGTGCACTGGAAGGTAACAGCAAAGCTTGATATGCACTTCACTCACACTTCAGACACACCCACCAGGGGTATGGGAGGTGGTGACATGTAAGAGAGCAGTCAGTTTCCTGTCTTCGGACAGAGCAGATCTGTGCCAGTGAAGTCTGGACGAGGAAGGAGAGGAGGAAAGATTGGATCCTTGCAGAGTAGCGTAGCTCATCTGACAAGCAAGTGGAGGCTAGTACGGGTGAATTGGATCATCCTAGCCTAGTCAGAGCTACCCTTAATCAGTACCTCAGCAGAAGTCGAAGCTAGGAGGATACTGGGAGCGTTAGGGGCATGAGCGGGACCACAGGACCAGGTGGGGGATCCACATTTCCATCCTGCGCTACAACGCCCAGCGGTAAGTCATTGGGGCCCCCGGCTGGGGCCGCGCTGTCTGCTGGTTGCTGCGACATGTTGGCGCCCCCCTCTTTAATCGGAGCCTACCTTTTCCAAAGGCTGCAGCTCTCCAGACACAGTGGTGCAGACAGGACCTGAGTCGCTGGCGCTCTGATATCAGAGCGTTCACTTCCGCTTTCACAGGACCTGCTGCTGCGTCAGTGTTGGGGGCGTGTCCAGGGAACAGCGCTCTCTTTTAGATACGCCCACAAATGCACGCCCACCTTCTTCACCAGCGCCCAGGGCGCGAATATGGCGGCAAAAATGGCGGTATATGGCGCCAAAAGTGACAAACAGCAAACAGTCTTTTCCTTGCATAAAACAGTCAATATAGGCAACACAGGACTCACAAATTTTTGCAAGTTTCGCATCCTGTTCGTGACGCCAGAAGATGACGCGCACCACATGTGTGGATACCAGGGCTATGGGGTACTCGGCACCGAGCCCATGGAAGTCTATGGGAGTTGTCACTGGCAGCGGGACTCGGTCCGTGGCCCTGGCGGTCATGCAATGGGGGATATTTACAGGGGAATAGTAGATTAGATAGTTCGTGACGCCACCTGTGGTATCTGATCAATTGGACCAGCGCTGCTATATGGATCTTCACAGGGGATGTTATGGGGCAGCTAGATGGTAGGTCTCCCACAGGTGAGACCGGTCCCTGGAAGTCTATGGTGATGCAGGGTGTAGTACATGAAACAGTCTCACACAAGGCAATCTCTTTCCATACCTTTACTTGCAGATGTTTCAGGCAGGTCCCGGGAAGCTGGTCGGGGTGGAGAATGCACATTCAGGATAACCGCTGAGCAGGTTAGAGGCCTCCTTTAACTTTGAATGTATGTGAGTACAAACTTGCATGAAGTCAAGTTAACTCTGTCTATCTCCAGCTCGTTCAATAGCTGCAACGCCCGGCCGACATGGTGGTAGAGTCTTCTAGTTGGTGAGAACAGAGTCCCTACTGTTGTGGCGCCTCACTCAAGGTCCTTGTTCTACCTGACTCCTTTTACGTATCAGCGCTTAGGGCTACCTTCTGCTACTTGTAGTCCAGAAAGGCCTCCGGTGTTTCTTATTACTAGGCTTGAAGCACTAGCAACGCTTCGGACCCCGGTGTCCGGTGAATTAGTGCGGGTAATCTGGTACCTGATGCACTAGTCTCTATCTTTCTCCACTGTGCCTCTCGTCCTGCTCTTGCTCTGAACATAAGCACTTGTAGCAATGATGTGAAATGTCAGCTTCTCTCCAGAGCTCACTGAACAGTTCTCAGTACACTCGATGTGGCAGCTTGTGCTGAAGTACTGGTCCTGCAGTTCTGACTGGGCTAGAGTGACTTCTTACACTCAAACCAGACTCCACTTCATGAACTTGCTCTGCCAGAATCTAGTCTGTACTCACTTCCTCCAAGACTAGACTGAACTGCACTGTCCTAAGACAGGAAGCTGACTGAACTGAACTGAACTCCTCTCCCTCCTGCACAGACTGAACTGAAACTGAACTGAACACTGACTGCTACGTGTCACTGCCTTTTATACCCCTAGTGGGTGTGTTGGGAAATGTGAGTGACGTGAATGAATATCAAGCTTCACGGTTACCTTCTTGTACATTTTCCTGGAATATGTGTGCCTGGCGTAGCTGGGCCACACAAAATAACATCCTCCAAGAACAACTTCTTTCATCCCTTGTTCCGGGAGCAATGTGGTGATGATGCTTTTTCCAGCATGATGGAGACCATGTCAGAAGGCAAAAATGATGACTGAGGGGTTCAGGAACAAAACTTTGAAATTTTAAGCCCCTCGCCAGAAAACTCCTCAGATCTAAATCCCACTGAGAATCTTTGGACAACCCTCAAAAAGCGCAACAAATGTTTTGTCCCCACATGAGGTGAATGGAGGTGTAGTTGATTGGGGCTGGGAGAGATTCCTACCTTCTGTTTCCTTAAATGCAGAGCAGACAGGACCAATGCTGTTTGGCATCCAGAGAGATGATGCATACCGGAGATTGTGCAGTCCAGACTGTTTATTTGGAAATCTGGACATACAGCGTATGATAGGTAATGTAGTATGTCTCCATAGATGAGGGTGTAAACGACAGACGTGATAGAGAACAGCAAGAGTGTGTGGGTGGTCGAAAACTGATGCCTTTCACAGCTCGGTGCAAGCGTGTCTCTCCCATAGAAAGCAAAACTAGAAGTGACATGGCTGCCAGGAGGAAGAAGCTGTGACCCCTGAACCGGAAGTGGAAAGCATATTCAAGAATTAACATATTACAGACTGCTATGCAGAAAATACCATTAGGTGGCAGCAGAGCAGCATGTAAGAACAGGCACTATGCATTAACATGAAAACTACAATGCATCAACCAGTCAAATGGAACAGCACAACAAATAAAAACATCGAAATTGTGCAGTCAGACGGTTGTATAAACGAAACCAAGATGGTAATGCAGTGCGTGGACTGGCTGGTGGCTCTCAAAGAAATACATGCAGTTGTCATGCTCGGATAGATATTCCTGAAACTGCTAAAGAGCAGAGCTGCAGAGTCAGACAGGGCTGCAGCCTAAGTCAAACGCTCTTCTACATTTATATCAATGATCTGGCCACTGCTCTGGAATCCTCTGAAGCGCCAGGTCTCACACTCCATGACACCAAGGTGAAATTCCTGCCAGGGGCGCATGTATAATAGGTGCAACATGTGCAGCCACACAGGAGCCCAAAACGAAAGAGGACCCATTTCCAGCTCCAAAGCAGGTGGAATTGTGCTTTATAATGAGCTGTCAGACGGTAAAGGGTCCATATATTGTTCTTGCACAAGGGCCCTCTTCTGTCCATGTCCGCCAGTGATTCCTGCTGTAGGCAGATGACCTACTGCTGCTGTTACCAACCGAGAAAGGCCTCCAAGCCAACCTGTGAGGCTAAGTTCACACGTTGCGGAATTGCCGCGGAAATTTCCGCGGCAATCCCGCACTTCTCCCGCAGGAAATACGCACGTTTTTTGTGTGCTGATTCCCGCCAGAATAATAGCGTTTTGCAAGCGTAATTAGCTTGCAGAATGCTAGCGTTTTCCTAGCGATCTGTAGCATCGCTTGGAAAACTGATTGACAGGTTGGTCACACGAGTCAAACATAGTGTTTGACAAGTGTGACCAACTTTTTACTATTGATGCCGCCTATGTCGCATCAATAGTAAAAAGATCTAATGTAAAAATAATAAATAATGATATTCTCACCTTCCGGCGGCCCCCGCAGCCTTCCCGCCTTCAGCGACGCTCCCGGCAACTCCGGTCCCAAGGATGCTTTGCGGCAAATCACACCGATGACGTAGCATCTCGCGAGACCGCTATGCCATCTGGGTGATTCTTGCAAAGGACTCTTGGGACCGGAAGTTGCCGGGAGCGTCGCTGAAGGCGGGAAGGCTGCGGGGGCCGCGGGAAGGCTGCGGGGGCCGCCGGAAGGTGAGAATATCATTATTTTTTATTTTAATTATTGTTTTACCAGGGATATGGTACCCAGGGCCTGGAGGAGAGTCTCCTCTCCTCCAGACCCTGGGTACCACCGCACATGAACCGCTTACATTCCGCAAAATTAATGAACATGTTGCTATTTTTTCCGCAAAGCGTTTTTTTCGCGGAAAAAAACGCAACATGTGGCCAAAACATGCGGAATCAATTAACATGTATAGGATGCTTAATGCTTGCGTTTTTATCGCGTTTTTACCGCGGAAAACCGCGGAAAAACCGCGAAAAAAACGCAATTATTCCTGATCGTGTGCACTTAGCCTTAATCTTGAAGAAAATCAGCTCCACCTAGGCACTTATCTATCAGCCAAAAGAAAAGCAACATCATGGTGTTCCATAGGAGAAAGGCAAGATCGGACCTGCACCCTTCATTTGTGATAAACATCTGCCCTCTTACAGGAGTGGACAAATACACCTCCCTGAGGCTCGAAGTTCACCAGTCAGAAAGCTTCAAATAAGCAATAGAGACCCTGCAGGGCAAGGCCTGCAAAATCTTCTATGCCATCAGAAATGAACTCTAACATCTGTATACACCAGCGAGAGTCTGGCTAAAAATGATTCTATGTCACTATCGCCCCAATACCTCACACATATCCAAAATAATCGAGGTGGAATTCCAGCCCAACAGAAATATTCCACTAGGAATTCTATAAGCCCCTTCTTCAGGTCCATCGAAGAACCACCAACAGTGCCTGTCGGTCTGAGATGGGCAGATTCCCACTGCACCTAGCAGTTCCGAAGAGGCCGCTGTCATTCCAGGCTCACCTTCATAATAGCAATCCAAGATCCCACCACCATAAAGCCTTGTTACATGTAGGTGGTCCACATGAGCCAGGACCCCGGAACAGCTCAACCAAACCCAACCAGACCAAAACACCAATCACAGCAGCCTGACAAAAGCCAGAATCAGGAAGATGGTAGACAAGGGCCAGTGGAGGTTTGTCCATTACTGGAGGAACGATATCATCACCTCACAGAAACTGACCATGTTCCGGAGTCTAAAGAGAGACTACAGACTGGCTCTGTTATGATTTGATAACTGAGGAGGACAGGAGCAAAACAGCAAGGCAGCCGAACACCTGAGAGGTTGGAAACTAATGGGTTGCAGATCTCTAAACTAACCACACAACGAGAAGCAGCCGTGGAGCATACCTATGGTGGTCCTAGACGCCTTGGCACAGCCAGAAAGCTAGCTACACCTAAAGATAGAAACAGGAAAGCTAACTGCCCCGGAGTAGAGCCCCAAAGGAATAGGCAGCCCCCAAACATATAATGGCAGTTAGACAAGACGAAACACAAACGCAGGCAGAAAATAGAGTGAGCAAACGCTGGGGCCAAACACTGCCTAAACAGGACAGGACAGAACAGAATCCTATCTGCAACCCAGCAAAACCCTAGCAAAACTTCCAACACCTCTGATTTAAAAAATGCTGAGATCACACGATCTCGCCACCCACTAAATCAGATCTCAGTGTGAACAAGACTAACCCGCAGCCACTCAAAAAGCAGGGAAAGAGCAATTGAACAAATAACAGTGGCTACAGAAAACAGAGAGAAGCACAGGCCCCAGGAGGGGACCCGGCTAACCTCCACAAAGGTGCAGACAAAAAAGGAAATAGCAAACACAATAGAAACAAGCAGAAAATATTTTATCTGAAGGTAGCAGAAGAAGGCAAGACACCAGCAGACTTCCAAATGAACCAGGAAACAACAATTGATCACCTGCGAGGATCATGGGAAGGCAGCTCCCTTATATCAGCCCAGTCAGTGACTCCTGATTGCCAGTCATCGCTGGCAGGTTAGGAGGCCCTGTCATTCGATACAGCCTCAGTACCGTCAGCAACCACCAGAGGGAGCCTTAGCTCAGAAATTGTCTCCAACACGTTCACAACATGGCTCCATATCTGGAGAAACTCTCGGAACCCAGAGGCCATCAGATCCTGAGCCGGTATAGACTCAGTGCTCACAATCTGGCCATTGAGTCTGGTGTTGAGCCTTTTTCAAGCCGAAACGACGCTGTGAACGGATATTAAAATTAAGCACCTTTAACCTTAACTGTGAATGGTGGGCTGCCTCCATTTTTTTGGATTTCTACAAAAGGTTTGGTACATGTCTTGGGGCCCTGCACCCTTATTGTGATCTTTTTGTACTCCTCTTATTCTTTTTTGTAGATAGATAGATAATAGTGATAGATAGATAAATAAATAGATAATAGATAGATAATAGTGATAGATAGATAGATAATAGATAGATAATAGTGATAGATAGATAGATATCCATTCATTACTCCATTTACTCTGCTACAACACTCTCAAAAATGTTTTCGAAAATATTTGACAAAAGTGGTGCCCGACAGCCGTGTGATAACTGCAGTCGCTGTGAGTTTATCATTTCTTCCCTAATATTCTGGATCCGGTAATCACCATCTGCTTCTGTAAATATTACCTGCCAAAAAGAGAAACAGCAAATATTAGCAAAATGACTACACTTCATGGACAGCGGTGGGACCTCGTCGTGCCGCACACAACAATTACCAAGGTCATTTGGTTTCTGTGGAGCTTCCTTGGTGCTTAATGCTAAATATTCTTGTGTAAAACACCTGATTCTCACTCATTAAATTGTATAAACCTGTAGAAATTCTAATCACAGGGGCAGGACGTGCACTCAGCACAGAGACGCTGCAGAGGATTTACACCCTGCATTAATGCCTGATGCAAGAAAGGAGGAAAAACTAAGAGATTAAATCATGAGTTCACATCCTAGTCTTACTATTTGTTGGCTTTAGCTATGTTTACTGTGTGATGCCATTGTTTTGTGTGCAATATAGCGCCATTATTTATGTGCCATTTATTACATGTGCAGTATAGGACCATTAATTAGTGTATTGCTGGCCTTATTTAAGTGTACAGTAAGACAGCATTAAATAGGTAAACTTCATTTGGTGGCATTAGTTACGTGTACAATATGGCGGTGTTAAGTATGTGTATTGCTTGATGGTATTATTTATTTGTACAGTAAAATGTACTGTTTGGTATCATTAGTCATGTGCACAGCTTAGGTGTCCTGTTTGTATTTATTAAGTGTAGAGTATGCCAGGATTATTCATGCATATTATATGGTGGCATTAGTTATGTGTACAGTAAAGCAGCATAATTTACAGGTGATATTTGGTACAAGTTATTATATGTAGACTTAAACTGCATTATTTATGTGAATTAATTGGCATCAGAAGTTGTGTACAGTATGGCATTGTTTAGGTGCACTGATTAGTGGTATTAGTTATGTGTATAGCATGTCAGCAGTTTTTAGGTGTAGTGTTTGGGACTATTTTTTATGTATACAGTATAGGGTCATAAAGTATATACAGTACAGTACAGTCCAATTATACATTACACTTTACAAAAATGCCAAGAGTGTGCAAAGCAGTCATCAAAGCAAAAGGTGGCTACTATGAAGAACCTAGAATATAAGACATAATTTCAGTTGTTTCACACTTTTTTGTTAAGTCTATAATTCCACATGTGATAATTCATAGTTTTGATGCCTTCAGTGTGAATGTACAATTTTCATAGTCATGAAAATACAGAAAAATCTTTGAATGAGGTGTGTCCAAACTTTTGGTCTGTACTGTATATATATTAATTGATGGCAGTATTTATGAGTATGATAAGAAAAAATTAAATAAGTGTAATGGTGGTGATATTTATCTGTAGAATATGGCTGCATAATTTTGATGTACATTTTAGTGCCAATATGCATGTGTAAAGTATGGGATCATTAATTATCTGTACTAGCTGATGTCAATATTTATATGCATGACGTGACTGCAAAACACAAGCACTGTTTGGTGGCCATAGTTGTGCACAATATGGCAGAATGATTTAGGTGTAGTATTTGCTCACATTTAATAAGTGTAGAGTATGTTTCACAATGAGGTTTTCTCAAACATCACCAACTGTCATGGCGGCGTCAGGGTCTGTGGAGTCCACCGATTCATTCACTCCTCCTTATGACTCTATAGATAGCAGAGTGATTCGGGTGCTGAATTTTAGAGCTGCAGCTTCTAGGCAGGTTAGAAAGAGTTCAGACTGCTGGACTGAGCTTGTTGATCCTGTGCTGTGGGAGATCAGTCATATCTGCTCTTTCTCTAAAGTGCATTTGCTGTAATGCCAGAAATAGTTTATCCTGGTCTGGAGCGGTTGACATGTGTAGCCCAGCTGCGCTTGGAGCCACATTTCCCAGGAGGATGCACCAAAGGTAAACCCACAAGTGACCTGATATTCATTCACAGCTTCACCAATCCCGAGAGCCACCAGAGGGAGCCCTACATAGAGTATATATATGGATGGTGAAGCCACAGCAGATAGATCAGTCTACGCTTAGACAGCAGAGAGCTCAGAACAAGCGTAGTTTGTTGTTGATTACCTCAGAGACCAGAGAAGTTGTTAGTTCTCTTGGAGTGTGGAGAGTCAGCTCCTAGAAGTGTGCACAGATCAGTAGATGGAAGGTCCTGATAGCTGCTTCAGACAGAGCATTAGAAAGAAGGAAGGAAAGAGAACAACAGTTAATGAAGGAACCTGAAGACTGCAGCTTTGAGCTTAGTTCAATGTGTGGAGGCTAGTAAGAGTGGAGGAAGATAGCCACTTCAGCCTGGTCAGAACTGAGTCAACTGAGTGCAGTTCAGGGAGTAAGCATGCCGACGCTTTGAGAGCGGTGAAGAGAGAGAAGAATCAGCCATCTACTGCTAGTGTGCTTATGTTAAGGGTCGGAGTAAGACGAAAGGCGAGTGGAAGAGAAGAAGAGAGTAACGGAGGTTGAAACAGCATTGATAGCTTACCTCTACTCTGAATACCGGACACCAGGTCCGAGCTTGCTAGCATCTACAAGACTAGTAGGAGATACCGGAGACCCTGCTGGACTACAGGTCGCAGGGGCCCAGGAGTGCTGATACGTAACCGGGGTCAGGAAGACTGGGGTCTAGCAGGACGCTGCATACAGAGACACTGTTCTATCCAAGAGAAGGCCCCACCACAAAGTCAGCCGGGCGTATAAGTGAAGACAGAGTTAGACTTTGTTTCATACAGGTCAGAAACTCACACTACAGGAGTAATGAGGCCCTACACCTACCCAGTGGGAATACTGGACGTGCATCCTCCACCCTGCCAGCTTCCCGGGACGTGCCTTCAACTATACCATCAGTAAAGGTACAGAAAGAGACTTTCGTGTGTGTGTCTGCATTATTGCTCCTGCGGCTGAACTCCCCTTCTCCGTCCTGCACCCCAGCACCGCCATCTACCCTGAGGGACCCAGTCTTGCCTGTGGGAGACTTAACACCTTGCTGCCCAGAAACAACCCCTCAGCGGAATTACACAGCAGCGCTGGTCACACTGACCAGGTACCACAGGTGGCGTCACGAACATATTACAAACCTTTAATCCCCTGTAAATATCCCCCTTTTTAGTGAGCGCCCAGGGCCACGGACCGAGCTGTGCTACCCGTGACATCCCCCATTGAAGTGAACGGGCTCGGTGCCGAGTACCCCACAGGCCCTGGCGGGCGACTCAGACACATCCTGGTTATTAGTGGTTATTTTCAACGTTGTTGCGAGTGGTGTTTGGATAACCCTTTCCTTTTTCCCTAGTTATCTTTATTTTACTTTGTTGCCTCACAGCCTGTACACTACACACGTGGTCAAAATTGTTGGTACCCCTCGTTTAATGACAGAAAAACCCACAATGGTCACAGAAATAAATTCAATCTGACAAAAGTAATCATCAATCAAAAATCTATGAACATGAGCAAATGAAAGAAGTCAGACATTTCCTGAACCAAACTTTCTTTTCATGTTTGGCCGATCCTGATGGAACCCAAACATCCACAGATCAGCCCATCACTATTGATGAACTAAAGATGAAGATTCAGGGGAACAAATGGTTTGTCCATCAGAAAACCAGACAGCGAACTATTCTGAGCTCTTGTGATCTCAGACTCTACATTGGTAAAAAGTGCCAACACCACCTCTCCCTTCTGAAGGATAGACACAGGTTCATCTCAGGATTCACCCGAAGGAAAACTCCTAGACAAAGCATTGGCTTTAATGTTTTTAGAACAAGGGAGAAAGACCAAACAAAGAAATTAAACCTACTGAAAAACTACGTCCAACGAGCTTGTCTCGGAGTAAGTAATTTTGCAGACTCAAGATAAAGGAGATTCTTATGGACGGTAATCACTGTAACAGGGTGGATAGTTCCCTCCAAAAAGTGCCGCCACTCCTCAAACACTAGTTTGATTGCGAGTAATTCCCTATTATCAAATATCATACTTGTGTTCAGCTGACGAGTGTTTCAAAGAGAAAAAGACGCGTGGATGCAGCTTACCAAGAGACGGACCCTGAGATAATACCGGACCCACACCACCCTCGGACGCATCAACCTCCACTGTAAAGGGCTGAGACACATCAGGCTCTATTAATACAGGAGCCGACGAATAGTTTTCTTTAAGATGGTTAATAAAAAGCATCCTCAGATCATCTTGAGAAATCTGTACCCTTTTTTGTTATATATCAGTAAGAGATCGTGCTATAGCAGAAAAGTTTTCAATAAATTATATTAGGTCCCATTTTTATGTAGCCTGTAATTTAATGGGATCCAATCGAAAACCTGCAGCAGAAATCACAGAGATAACCCAAAAAGGAAGTTCCTGTACGGTGAATACGCTCTTCTGGAGTTTAGCATACAATCTATTCTTTCTGAGAATACGTAGTACCTGCCTGACATGGTCTATATGAGACTCGTAATCCTGCGAGTATGAAACAATGGTATCAAGGTAAATAACAAACCTCCCTAAAAGATGAGAAAAAACATCATAAACAAAATGTTGGAATACTGCAGGTGTGTTGGTAAGATCGAAAGGCATCGCAAGGTGTTCAAAGTGCCCTTTCGGAGTGTTAAAGGTCATTTCCACTCATCCCCTTGTTTGACCAGGATCAAATTATAGGCCCCAATAAGATCACGTTTAGAAAACCATTTAGCACAAGCAATCTGATTAAACAGGCCGGCAATAATGTCACGGTGTGACTATGGGATAGCAGATGTTCACCTATAACAACCCTCAGGCTAGGGGTCCTGGGCTATCCCTGTCCCAGGATTACCCCTGAAGGTAGAAATGCCTGGGCCTCATTCCTTCCTATGCTCTTAAGTAGTACTACAACCCTGGCAAAAACTATGTAATCACCGGCCTTGGAGGATGTTCATTCAGTTGTTTAATTTTGTTGAAAAAAAACAGATCTCAGACATGGCACAAAACTGAAGTCAATTCAAATGGCAACTTTCTGGCTTTAAGAAACGCTAAAAGAAATCAAGAACAAATAATGAGGTAGTCAGTAATGGTTATTTTTTTAAACCAAGCATAGGGGAAAATTATGGAGTCACTCAATTCAGGGGGAAAAAATTATGTGAAAATGTAGCACCAGGACAGAACTGTCAATCACACTGCGGCCACACCCACACTGAGCTGGCGACAGTGTAAATAGTAGGGACAACACATCAGTGGACAGTAGGGAAGGTTTCTTGTCCCTGTGTATTGTAATACTGCAATTATACAGTTTGTCATATCTGTATAAGTCTGGAAGAATCCCGTAATGATCTGTCAGAGTGGGAGAGACTGTCTATTAATACCCTCTTACAAAAGGACTGGTGCTGATTGGTCGCTCTGTTCATAGCCACTCCACACTTCTGAGTAGACACCTGTTAATTTATTATTATGTTGACCAGATTTTAGCAGACAACAACGTAATAACCTTCTATTGCTTAAAGTCGACTGTGCGTGGAGCATTTGTTGAGAACAGCGAGTTTGGGCACAGAACTGTTAGGAGAGGTCAAGGGGTGTTATGTCCTAGCTGAGCCAGGTATTAGAGGGTTATATGGTGGAATTTATTGGAATAGTGAATAAGCGGAGTCATGTGTGTCCTGGTAAGCTCAAGTAAGCACTGTAAAAGTAATGGCCGGAGCAGAGCCTCCCTCCCCTCAAGAAAGAGGCGTGGGCGGAGGCCGGCATGACGGGGGTTTGGAGGGGTTTAAAATGAGGGAGGAACATTTAAATAAGGGGGGGAGTGGTTGGGGGGGTTTATAAGGCAGTGATGGGGCGGTCCCAGGGCAGTTCCTGTCTTGCCCCATCAGTAGTAAGACGCAGTACAACTTACCATGTCTGCAAACGCGGCGATCGAGCGCCTCAGGGCTGTGGCCTCGTCGCAGCCTCCTGGATGGCTGGAAGCGCAGGTGGCGATTATCGTTCAGGGAGCTTCTGGTCCGTCGTCTGGGGCATCGCAAAGGGAGAGGCGGCCAAGAAGGGTGAGGCCTCCTGAAAGACTGTCGCCGGATCAGGCTCCTCGGGCCTCGCGTCGGCGCAGGAGCCCCTCACGGGCCCCTCCAGGCCGGGCGGCGCGCGGAGCTCGCGTTAGCAGGCCTCGGCCTGGGAGGAATCCACCAAGCCAGCGAGCCTGGGCGGCCCTGCGAGTGCGTGGGGGCGGAGTCCACGCGCAAGCGAGGTCTCCTCGGGAGGTCGCAGTGGTGAGCGATCCTTTTTGCGGCCTGTTTCAGATAGCAGCGCGGGTGCGTCGGCGTTGGTGTCTCCAAGCGCCGGGCGTCGTGGAAGATCTGCGTCCTCGGGGGGTTGCAGTGCTGAGTCACCTGCTGTGCGACCTGCTTCCAATCGCACTGCGGGTGCGTCGTCTTTGGAGCCGGTATGTCCCGGGCGTCGCGGGAGAATTGCGTCTTCGGGAGGTCGCAGTGGCGAGGGACCTTCTGGGCGGCCCGCCTCAGGAAGCATCGGTGATGCGTCGTCGTTGGAGCTGCTAAGCGATGGGCGTTTTTTGAGAGCTGCGTCAGCGGGCGGTCGCAGTTGCGATCGGCTTGCATTGCTTATCTGTTCCGGATGGTCATGCAGGTGCGTTGTCAAATTACGGAACGGCCAGGCTCATCAGACCAGCAATTTTCCCCCCTTGGTGACGGCGGGGTTCCAGGTTCGTCGGGGGGTCACAGCGGCAGTTTTACTGCACTGCGGCCTGCCTCTGTGGGCGGCTTCAGAATTTCGGCGGCCGTGGCATCGGTCGGCACGGGTCAGCAGCTTTTACCCCCATAGGCGGAGGGTTTACAGAGGGATCGGAGGGCCGTTGCTGTGGGGTGAACGCGGGGCGGCTTGGTTTGGCTGCTGCTGCTAATCCATCGTCGGGTGCTGCTGCGACCCAGTCTTCAATGTTGTTTCAGGATCAGCGGGCTGGATCCCCAATGGGGTTTAGGCCTTCTTCAACTGGAAGTCACGGAGCGGTTTCCGGACGTCAGGAGCAGGTCAGCGGAGTCGTGGTGTCAGATCAAGGCGGTGGCGACGCACCTTTGGAACCAGGTTATCCGGCTGGAGGGCTCACAGCTCCCTCGCAGCCCGGTGAGTATAATTCTATGTTAAGCGTTGGTCATTCATTTTGTCTTCTTCACCGTTTGGGGTAGCTCGGCCGGGAGTTAGTAATAGTGTTGGGGAGGTGGCCGAGGTAGCCGGGGTTACGGATATGCTGGTAGATGTGCGGAATTTGCTATCCTGATTAGAGAAGGGTATAAGTTCTCCGTCTCCAGTGACGGCGTGGGTTGGATCACAGGTTGGGGGGCAGATAGTGGCGAGCGTGTCGAAACAGGAAGGGCTTAGTGCTGAACCGGTGTCTGTGTCGGTGCAGACAGAGAAGGGAAAATGAGTGTCGGGTGCGTTTAGATGATAGGGCTCACGGGGAGGTATATGTTTGTTTTGAGGGCCCCTTGGGGGCTCATTTGAAGAAGGAAGTTAAGGAGCGTATTTGGAAGGATGAGTACGTTGAAATATTCTCATTGTTGCCTTTGGAGAAGTTTAATTTGGATAAAAGTAAAAAGGAAGATAGTAAGAAGGAGGAGGAGGAGAAACGGAGGTGGCGATTAATTCCTCAGACGTTCGTCAACTGGCAACAAGCGTTTGCTATTTTAGCAAGTGTTATCGGGGAGAAAGCTTCAGACAACTGCTCGGCTTTGTTTTGTTATTTTGATGCTATTGGGGAGGCGCATAGGGTGTATGGGGGACAGGCTTGGCTGCGGTATGATGAGCAGTTCAGGCAAAGGAAGGCCGTGCGTCCGGCGATTCGTTGGGATCAGAAGGACATTGGTCTGTGGATGAGAGTCATTGCACAGAATAAGTTTGGGCATTCCTTTCTCGGGGGAACTGGGGGCGCCGGCCAGAGTGGAAATACAGCTGGGGCAGCGGGAGGAAGTGGTCAAGGCCAAGGAGGTGGGAACAAATTTGGGGTGTGCTGGCAGTTTAACGACGGCCAGTGTAAGTTTGGGGCGGGGGTGTAAATTTAAGCATGTCTGCTCCAATTGCAATGGCGCCTCCCATGGAGCGTCTAAGTGTTTTAAAAAAGGGAAGCAGAAGTCTGGGGGTGGTAATTCCCAAGGGAGAGACTCCGGTGAGTTTGGAAAGATGGTCCCTTATCTAAATAGATACGGTGACAGGGAAAAGGCGACGTTACTGTTCAATGGTTTTAAGGATGGTTTTGTTATCCCGCATCCTCCGTTTGTTATCCCGCGGGTACTTAAGAATTTGCATTCGGCTTTATTGCATAAGGAGGTGGTCAGTGAGAAATTGGCAAAAGAGGTTTTGTTGGGTCGTATGGCGGGCCCTTTCTCGTCGCCACCTTTTCAGGACTTAGTGGTTTCCCCGTTGGGCGTTGTTCCCAAGAAGGAGCCGAACAAGTTTCGGCTTATTCAGCATCTTTCTTACCCACGGGGGAGGTCGGTGAACGATGGCATTGATCCGGAAATTTGTTCGGTTATTTATTCCTCTTTTGACGAGGCTGCGCGGTGGGTGAGGAAGTGTGGTCGAGGGGCCCTTATGGCTAAGACTGACATTGAATCTGCTTTTCGACTTTTGCCAGTTCATCCTGATAGTTTGAAGCTGCTGGGTTGTTTTTGGGAGGGGGAGTTCTTGGTTGACAGATGTTTGCCGATGGGCTGTTCCTTATCATGTGCTTATTTTGAGGCTTTTAGTTCTTTTTTGGAGTGGGTGGTGCGAGAGGTGTCTGGTTGTGAATCTGTTATTCATTACTTGGACGATTTTCTGTGTGTAGGCCAGCAAATTCTTCATGCTGCCATGGGATCTTGAAAACTGTTGAGTGGGTGGCGGAGCATTTTGGGGTTCCTTTGGCGCCAGGCAAAACTGAGGGCCCATCTTCTTGTTTGTGTTTTTTGGGAATAGTCATCGACACGGTGGCATGGGAGTTCAAATTGCCCGAGGAAAAGTTGTTGGCTTTACGGGCTGAAGTAGGTAGAGCGCGCCGGGTGAAGAAGTTGTCGTTGCGTGATTTGCAGTCGTTGCTAGGGAAGTTGAACTTCGCATGTCGAGTGATGCCGATGGGGCGAGTTTTTTCACGTAGGCTGGCTAGCGCTACGGCAGGGATAAAAGCCCCTCATCACTTCATACGTTTGTCTGGGGAACTTAAGGCGGATTTGGCAGTTTGGGATTCCTTCTTAGAAGGATATAACGGGCGCTCTTTGGTCATGGCCGAGGTTGTTGGGAGTGATGTGTTGGAGTTGTTTACGGACGCGGCCGGAGGGGTTGGTTTTGGAGCCTATTTCAGGGGGCAATGGTGTGCGTCTCGTTGGCCTGCAGAGTGGGTGGCTGAGGGCTTAGTTCGGAATATAACATTATTGGAAATTTTTCCAATTCTGGTGGCGGTGCATTTATGGGGAAGTGAGTTTCGTGATCGCAGGGTGCGTTTTAATTGTGACAACATGGGAGTTGTTTGCGCGATTAATGGGCTTACTGCGTCCTCTCCTCCTGTCGTGCGAGTTTTGCAACGTTTGGTCTTGTTATGTTTGGAATTGAATGCACACGTGACGGCGACGCACGTGCCGGGTGTGAAGAATGACATAGCTGATTCTCTTTCTCGTTCACAGTGGGATCGTTTTCGCTCATTGGCCCCGGAAGCGGAGTGCGAGGGTCTAGCCTGCCCGGAGGAGTTGTGGAAGGTGGTTTACGGTCTGCAGAATCTCTGATTAGGGCATCGTTGGCTCCAAAAACTTGGGCGGCTTATCGGGCAGTGTGGCGTAACTGGGAAGAGTTTTTAATGACAATTCCAGTTCTGGGGGATGGGGTGGATTTACAAAGGGCCTTATTGGCTTGGTTGGGGCAAGGGGCGAGGGAAGGATGGTCTTGTGCTAAAGTATCGCGGGTTTTAGCAGCACTATCTTTTGGGTTTCGTTTGCGGGGGATTAGCGATGTGTCAAAGACCTTTTTGGTGCAGCAGGCGGCAAAGGGTTTTCGTCGAAATAAGGGGTTGGGTGATACGAGGCGCCCGGTATCCTTCGCTTTGCTAGAGCGGTTGGGTTTTATTTTGGACACGACGTGTTCTTCTCGTTTTGAAGTTCTGTTATTCCGTCTGGCTTTTTCGTTGGCATTCTTTGGGGCTTTGCGGGTAGGTGAGCTGGTTTCGGGTAATAGACAGGCGGCGGGGGGTTTGTTGGCTAAGGATGTATTATTGACGGCGGGTGGTGTTGAGTTTTGGCTGCGTAAATCCAAGACGGATCAAGAGGGGAGGGGCCGTCGGGTAGTGTTGGGTATTGTATCAGGGTACCCGATGTGTCCAGTGTTATGTTTGCAGCGTTTTTGGGAGTTGGGCCCGGGTTGGGGGGCTCATTGTTGTGCCATGCCGATGGCGGTAGCCTGTCCAGGTATCAGTTCAACGCCATTTTCAAAAAGTCCATTCGAGCATTAGGTCTCGATGATTCTCGTTTTGGGACGCATTCATTCCGGATTGGGGCGGCGACTGAGGCGGCAGGTAGGGGGTTGGACGCGGCATCAATACAACGTATTGGGCGTTGGAAGTCTAATCGATTTAGGAGTTATATTAGGCCTTGATTTTTCGAGGTGGTATTTGATCGTTCTGAGGGTCTGCGTGGGCAGTTTGGAGTTGGTTAAGGGTGATCTTTTGGGATGTTTAGTGTTATTTTCTCATTTCAGGTTCCCTTCCTATGCTGATTTGGATTTTTGGTCACTCCTTCGTCCACTGGGGAGCGTTGAGAGCCGACGTCAGGACTGATGGTCGGCAACTGGGATTTCCCGGTCTATGGCGGTAGTGCGATGGCTCGGTTTTCGAGGAATGCAGTGGAGAAGGGTGTTGCCCGAAATTCATGCGTGCGCCCGCTTGGACCGTGCTCCGATGTTTTGGTACTCCATGTCGGGGGGAATGATCTTGCGGTGCGTCCTTTTCGTGAGTTAGTGCGAGATATCAAACAGGATTGCTTGCGGTTATGGGTGTTGTATCCGGGGGTCATTTTAGTTTGGTCTGACATTGTGCCACGCAGACGTTGGAGGAACATGAGGTCTCTGGTTAAAATCAATAAGGCCAGGATAAAGGTTAACAGGGCTGTGTCTTCATTCATGGCTCGGAATGGTAATGTGTCGGTGCGGCATTTGGATTTGGAGAAGGGGGAGGGGGATTTTTGGTTGGCCGATGGGGTTCATCTGAATGCTGTTGGTTCAGATATGTGGGCACTAGGTATTCAGGAAGGTATTGAAAGGGCCATGGCTTTGCGGTCTTAGGGGGTCTCGGGCCATTGAGGTTTTCAATGGGCCCTCGTTGTGGCGGCTCAAGGGGGTGGGGAGAGAGTCCTTGAAGTTGGTGGAAATTGGTTTGTGGGGACTCTGTTTAGGGTCTCCACTGTTTGAAGTTATGTGGTGGTGATCTGGTGAATGGTGGAAGGGGAGTTCACACGGAGTGGGCGGATCCCCAGGTGGTTGGGTGAACAGCACACCTCAATGGTGGTGCTCCCGAGCCTGTGGGGTAACGTCTGGGAGTAAGAGGTGGGATGTTGTTCACAGGATATTGGTTTAATTCACCATGATCTTTGTAGCTTCAAGGACTCCTCCTGATGTGTTATTGGTATATATATATATATTGTTATATATATATTGTTATATATTGTTATTTATATATTGTTATTTATTGTTATTGTTGTTTGTACTTAAATAAAGGCTGCTGTGGCCATACATATTCCAAAGAATTACTGTAATTCGTTATTGGGGTATGGATAACTGGGGTATATTGATAAGGGTAAAGGGGGGCTCAGTTCTAGAGTCCTGGGTTTCGTACGAGTAAACAACTCGACTATACCAACGTCAAGTAATGGCCGGAGCAGAGCCTCCCTCCCCTCAAGAAAGAGGTGTGGGCGGAGGCCGGCATGACGGGGGTTTGGAGGGGTTTAAAATGAGGGAGGAACATTTAAATAAGGGGGGGAGTGGTTGGGGGGGTTTATAAGGCAGTGATGGGGCGGTCCCAGGGCAGTTCCTGTCTTGCCCCATCAGTAGTCCCACCCTCCCTCCCTATTGGATGATGTTACTGGATGGTTAATTTTGGGTCATGGCGGCTCAAGGGGGTGGGGAGAGAGTCCTTGAAGTTGGTGGAAATTGGTTTGTGGGGACTCTGTTTAGGGTCTCCACTGTTTGAAGTTATGTGGTGGTGATCTGGTGAATGGTGGAAGGGGAGTTCACACGGAGTGGGCGGATCCCCAGGTGGTTGGGTGAACAGCACACCTCAATGGTGGTGCTCCCGAGCCTGTGGGGTAACGGCTGGGAGTAAGAGGTGGGATGTTGTTCACAGGATATTGGTTTAATTCACCATGATCTTTGTAGCTTCAAGGACTCCTCCTGATGTGTTATTGGTATATATATATATTATTGTTATATATATATTGTTATATATTGTTATTTATATATTGTTATTTATTGTTATTGTTGTTTGTACTTAAATAAAGGCTGCTGTGGCCATACATATTCCAAAGAATTACTGTAAATCGTTATTGGGGTATGGATAACTGGGGTATATTGATAAGGGTAAAGGGGGGCTCAGTTCTAGAGTCCTGGGTTTCGTACGAGTAAACAACTCGACTATACCAACGTCATGTGATCCAGGTTACTCAGGAGCCAGATTCCCTCCACTCGGGGTCAGTCATAGAGGGCACAAGCAGGTGGAGATCCAACCAAAAACAACTTGCAACTTGTAAGTGAGGGATGGATCACACACAAACAATGGCCCTCTTCTTGGACCACTGTCGGGCCACACAGATTAGATCAATAGTATGTCCACTCCTGGGATGGACACATCAAGCCTATGGTGCGCTGCCTCAGGCTACATCACCTGGAGGGCAGAAGCCCTCTGTGACTGACCCGGGCAGAGGAGATGTTCTTCTGAAACGATAGGAGCTGGAGGAGAATAGAGGCAGAGGGACAGAGAAGCAAGTGACTACAAACCCATGAGAGAAGTGGTATAATGCCAGTGAGAGAGCGCTGCAGCAGGGACAGAGACCTGTGCTGTGTGAGTGACAGAGGGATGAAGAGGGAGCCATCACACCACAAGATGAACAGGCCAATGTTCTCCATGAGGCCGGAGAGATATTTGTGTGACAGAAGATAGAAGTTGTGAATACGTTTGTAACATTCCAAGAGATTTTGCTTCAAGAGAAAAGTCTGTAAAGAGACTGCCTGGTTGTTTTTGTTATTCTGTGTGGCCCCAAGAGGGGATTCCTATTGTTGTGGCTAGCCATGCAAATGACCACAGTCCATCCGGCTGGTCCCTCACCGGTGGAAGCTCTACCTCCCCCATATTAGATTCTTTTTAAGAGACTGTTTGTCCTGTGACCCAAAGACACAAGCAGCAGAATGGAGAAGGACGCGGTGTTCTGCCAGTGATTCCCGGGACCGTCCGGAGCTGGTGACAGATTGTTGACCGGACTCCAAATTAGAGTCAAAGACTCAAGAATCTGTGAGGAGCACGAGCACCGATGTGGAGGAAGGGAAGGGAACAACGAAATATACTGTATGATACATTACTGGGAGTGTTCATCTCTCACTCCACTCTTATTAAACATGGCTGTTGTCATGATAATCTGATCACACTCTGATGGGATCTATTAATAAATTTTCAGTTTTTCTGCAGCGCCATCTTAGGGGAAATGAAGTATTACACATTTCTTTTTTAAAAGAAATTATAGTGCATACAAAAGAAAATTTTCATGGTCGACGTGTTTCGACTGCACTAAGCAGTCTTACTCATGACTCAAATTTTGGGGGAAAAAAGTGAGTCTTACAATCCGAAAAATACGGTACTTATTTTCCACCATAATTTGCAAAATAAATCTTCCCAGATCAGACAAGGTGATTTTCTAGATTTGTTTTCTCATAGTTGTGGTCTACCTATGATGTCAGTTACAGGCCTCTCTCATCTTTTTAAGTGGGAGAACTTGCACAATTGATGGCTGACTAAATACTTTTTTTCCCCACTGTATATTCACAGTGGTCATTCAGCCGCATTGTGGAAGTTTAAGGCTATGTGCACACGTTCAGGAATATTTGCGTTTTTTTCGCGTTTTTTCCGCGATTTTCCGCTGTAAAAACGCGAAAAAAACGCAAGCATTAAGCATCCTATACATGTTAATTGATTCCGCATGTTTTGGCCACATGTTGCGTTTTTTTCCGCGAAAAAAACGCTTCGCGGAAAAAATAGCAACATGTTCATTAATTTTGCGGAATGTAAGCGGTTCATGTGCGGTGGTACCCAGGGTCTGGAGGAGAGGAGACTCTCCTCCAGGCCCTGGGTACCATATCCCTGGTAAAACAATAATTAAAATAATAAATAATGATATTCTCACCTTCCGGCGGCCCCCGCAGCCTTCCCGCCTTCAGCGACGCTCCCGGCAACTTCCGGTCCCAAGAGTCCTTTGCGAGAATCACCCAGATGGCGTAGTGGTCTCGCGTAATGCTACGTCATCGGGGTGATTTGTCGCAAAGGACTCCTGGGACCGGGAGTTGCCGGGAGCGTCGCTGAAGGCGGGAAGCTGCGGGGGCCGCCGGAAGGTGAGAATATCATTATTTATTATTTTTTTTATTATTTTTACATTAGATCTTTTTACTATTGATGCGACATAGGCGGCATCAATAGTAAAAAGTTGGTCACACGTGTCAAACACTATGTTTGACTCGTGTGACCAACCTGTCAATCAGTTTTCCAAGCGATGCTACAGATCGCTAGGAAAACGCTAGCATTCTGCAAGCTAATTACGCTTGCAAAACGCTATTATTCTGGCGGGAATACGCATACAAAAAAAGTGCGTATTTCCCGCGGGAGAAGTGCGGGATTGCCGCGGAAATTTCCGCGGCAATTCCGCAACGTGTGAACTTAGCCTTATGTATCTATTGATTACACCCACTTCCTATACGTTTTCCTGGATAGGACTTTTTATCCCCTCCTAAATGTTCCTTCATCATTGTCATAAATATATAGATTTTATTATTATTTTTATTAATACATATGTACTTTTATTGAATATTTTTGTGTTTATTCACTCTTTTTGGGGTCGGAATGACATTTACTATTGATATCAATGAGCTTTCTGTGCAAAGCATCCACAATGCCGGATCCACCAGAGCGAGAGACACTCTTTGTAGTCAGACTTTACTGCAGCCAATTAAAGGGAATCTATCAGCAGGTTTTTGCTATATAATCTGAGAGCAGCATGATGTAGGGGCAGAGACCCTGATTCCAGCAATGTGTCACTTACTGGGCTGCTTTGTGCAGTTGTGTTATAATCTGTGTTTTCTCTTCTACAGATCTAGCAGAGCTCGAACTGCTGAGCTCTGTATAACCCCGCCCACACCCGGATTTGCAGCTTCCTGTGAACGTTGTCAGTAAGATGCCGATCAGTGGTGATCCATGAATTAGTCCATATGAGATTGATTTTTTTTCTCTTTCAATATTTGAGATCTGCTTCAAAGAAAAAAAATAAGTGACATTATTGACGCAGAACCTGTGCCGGTGACACAAGAGCGCTGCATTGGTGACCACACTGGGATTGTCTGCATTGAATGGGGTTTATCCATGTATGGCTTTACGCCACGCCAAACAGCATATTTACAGCAGAAAATGAATGTCAGCTTCTGATTTCTGCCACCAAATCTCGGGCAAAACAGCATCAGATTTTTCCAACACAAGTCTTGCCGGGCTTGAACATTTGCTGTGTTAAGGGGCTGTTCTTCCTTACAGGCGCGGGTCTTGGTATAGAATACATAGTGCTGCAGTGAGGCACCATAAGGCGACATATAGCTCTCTACAGGTGAGTCGCACTTAGTACCAGGGCTGTGGGGTACTCGGCACCGAGCCCATGAAAGTCTATGGGATTTGTCACTGGCAGCAGGACTCGGTCCGTGGCCCTGGGCGCTCATACAATGGGGGATATTTACAGGGGAATTGTAGATTGGATAGTTCGTGACGCCACCTGTGGTATCTGATCAATTGGACCAGCGCTGCTATATGGATCTTCACAGGGGATGTTATGGGGCAGCTAGATGGTAGGTCTCCCACAGGTGAGACTGGTCCCTGGAAGTCTATGGTGATGCAGGGTGTAGTAAATGAAACAGTCTCACACAAGGCAATCTCTTTCCATACCTTTACTTGCAGATGTTCAGGCAGGTCCCGGGAAGCTGGTCGAGGTGGAGAATGCACATTCAGGATAACCGCTGAGCAGGTTAGAGGCCTCCTTTAACTTTGAATGTATGTGAGTACAAACTTGCATGAAGTCAAGTTAACTCTGTCTATCTCCAGCTCGTTCAATAGCTGCAACGCCCGGCCGACATTGTGGTGGAGCCTTCTGCTTAACCTGGTGACCACATATGGTGACCAGATATTGGAAAGAACAAAGTCCCTACTTTTGTGGCGCCTCACTCAAGGTCCTTGTTCCCCCTGACTCCGTTTACGTATCAGCACTTAGGGCTACCTTCTGCGACTTGCAGTCCAGAAAGCCTCCGGTTTTCTTATTACTAGGCGTGAAGCACTAGCAACGCTTCGGACCCCGGTGTACGGTGAATTAGTGTGGGTAGTCCAGTACCTGATGCACTTCTTTATCTTTCTCTCCACTGTGCCTCTCGTCCTGCTCTCGCTCTTAACATAAGCACAAGTAGCGAGGTTGTGAATGCCAGCTTTTCTCCAGAGCTCACTGAACAGTTCCAAGTACACTCACTCTTGTAGCTCCTGTGATTCCCTTCTTCTTTCCTTTCTCTGACCCTGTCCAGAGCAGCACACAGGTACTCTGTCAACTGTGTAAATGCTGTAGCTCCAAGGGTTACTTTCTCCTTCCAAAGAATACAGGTAGCTTGTGCTGAGGTACTGGTCCTGCTGTTCTGACTGGGCTAGAGTGACTCCTTACACTCAAACCAGACTCCACTTTATGAACTTGCTCTGTCAGGATCTAGTCTACACTCCTCTTCCTCCAAGACTAGACTGACTTGCACTGTCCTAAGACAGGAAGCTTGAATGACCTCTGACTGAACTCCTCTCCCTCCAAGTCCAGACTGAACTGAAACTGAACGCTGACTGCTACATGTCACTGCCTTTTATACCCCTAGTGGGTGTGTTAGGAAATGTGAGTGACGTGAATGAATATCAAGCTTCACGGTTACCTTCTTGTGCATTTTCCTGGAATATGTGTGCCTGGCGTAGCTGGGCCACACATCCCCCCTTGGTTAAACACAGCACTCCGGGCTGTAAAAGAGAAAAGAAAACATTTTGTTTTGCATATAACATCAAACAGTTTTAACTCTTCCCTTGCGGGAGGTCAGGATTCTTGAACGTTACAATTTATACATTAGAAAAATATAAAAGTATCAAAAACACTTTCATAAATACAAGACAAATTCTTGTGGAGGACCCGCACCAAACCTCCCACGTGGGTCCTGGGTGGGCTGCAGGACTTCATTGCTGCAGACCTCACTCTAGGCCACACCATACGGGTTTTTCTTCAGAGGTAGTTAGGTTTTGTGTAAAACCAAGATGTAGCACCGAAGCGCAAACTATTTACATTGAGAGTCTTGGGCTGGCACAGTCCACAGTCACGCAGTCCATTGCATGATAAAACACATGTCAAGAAAAATCAATAGAAATCACATTTATATCTCAATATTTTAACTCTTTTTCAAACTTTATACATTTTCAGTTGCAGTAAACCCCTGTCTGGGTCATACTAGACTAGTTTACTAGAACTACTCTTGATAACGAATAGGTAACTTTCCTTTCGTTGTACGCTCTGACCTACGTGGAGTGGTGTCAGGTATAGTAGTCTCCAGCCTATCTGCTCTGTGTGCCGGCAAACTGTAAACACGACTCCACCTTTCTAGGGATCTGGCAAGCATGCTAGCGACTGGGCGATGCGGTACTGCTCCACCAGGGGTTTCCACTTCTTGTGGTGCTGCCTCTTGTGGTTCCGCTGCTTGGGATCCCAATGGTTGAGGGTCTGCCGGAACAGGTCCTTCTGGAACCAACTCCACTGGCACAATTGGTATGACTTGATGTAGAGGTTCTTCTTGCTGTTGATAAAACTGCAGCACAGGAATGATTACTGCTTCTCCCATTCTGGGCCAATCCGCAGGTAAATCTCCCAAATCCGTATGTATGACCGCTTCATCACTCTCTTCCTGATTGACAACAGGTTCTTCCTCACGAAGCTTTAATGGGCCCAGACACAACTTTAGATGATCTCTAGACACAGTTGCAGTCGTTTTTCCTCCATCCTTGCTGATGGTACAGGTTTTTCTGTTATCAAATTTGGAACGACATATGGCTCCTGTTCCCACTGATCATCCAATTTGTGCATTCTTCTTTTTCTTTTTAGCACAATTTCTCCAGGCATTAAAGGCTTAGCGGGAGTATTTTTGTTGTAGTTCTTCTCTTGCCTTTCTCTTACTTTATTGAGACTGTCTTCCACGCAGGCTTGTACTCTCCTGTACTGTTCCTGTCGGTTTGTGTCCCAATCTTCAGCATTGTCATCAGCCTCTGGTTCTACCACACCAAGTTCCAAATCCATTGGCAGCCTTCCTGGTCTTGCTCTCATAAGGTAGGCTGGAGTGCAGTTGGTGGAACTTACTGGTATGTGGTTGTACAAGTCGACCAGGTCAGGTAGCAAGTCTGGCCACCGATTTCTTTCTTCCAGTGGTACAGATTTCAGTAAGTCAATGACAATGTGATTCATCTTTTCACAAAGGCCATTAGTTTGAGGGTGGTACGGTGTTGTTCTGATCTTCTTACACCCATACAATTGACAGAATTCCTTAAACAGTTCAGCTTCGAATGCAGGACCTCGATCAGTCAGCACCTGCTCCGGATACCCGTGTGGTCTGCAGAAACTTGCTTGGAAGGTTTTTGCTGCTGTCTCTGCTGTCATATCTTTGACAGGGGCGACCACCAGAAATTTGGAATAGTGATCCACCATGGTCAGGGCATACGTGTATCCCGACCTGCTTGGTGACAACTTGACATGGTCCAATGCTACGATCTCCAAGGGACGAGTCGTCTGGATAGGCTGCAGGGGTGCTCTCTGACTATAGTAGTCTTTTCGTCTGAGGCCACAGGGTCCACAGTTCCGGCACCACTTCTCGATGGAGCTGCGCATCCCTACCCAGTAGAACCGACACCTCAACAGGGTCTCCAGCTTTTTCCAGCCAAAGTGTCCCGCTTGATCGTGGTAGGCTTCTAACACCATTTGGATGTCTGCTCTGGGGACCACTATCTGCCAAACCATCTCATGGGTCCTTGGGTCGACGTATCTCCTGCACAACTTCTCCGATAGATGAACAACTGGCTTCTCTCGTTCCACAGGAGCTTTGCTGGTATAGGTGCATCTTTCTCCAAGGAGGAACCTTCCTGTCTTATTAGCTCCTTGATACGGCTGACCACTGGATCGCTGTCCTGAGTCTCCTTCCAGCTGTGATGAGGTAAAGGGTTTAACGTCTTTTCACACCGCTTTCCGTGGACTCGTTGCTCATGGATCATCCCATTTCTGTGGAACGCAGGTAGCTCAATCTCTTCCAGGTCATCCGATTCTTCCTCCGTGTCGGACTCATGCGGCATTCTGGACAAGGCGTCAGCGTTGGCATTTTTACGGCCTGCCCTGTACTTGATGGTAAATTGATAGTTTGACAGCCGAGCCATCCAACGTTGCTCCATGGCTCCCAGCTTGGCTGTTTCAAGATGCGTCAAGGGGTTGTTGTCTGTGTACGCAGTGAACTTGCTGTAGGCAAGGTAATGCTTGAATCTTTCCGTAATGGCCCAGACCAGCGCCAGGAACTCCAGTTTGAAGCTGCTATAGTTTTCTGGGTTCCTCTCAGTTGGCCGGAGCTTCCTGCTTGCATATGCGATTACTTTTTCTTGGCCATTCTGCTTCTGACTGAGGACAGCTCCCAATCCTTCGTTACTGGCATCTGTGTATAGCAGGAACGGTTGGCTGTAATCAGGGTAGGCTAAGATTTCATCGCCTGTCAGGATCTCTTTCATCTCTTTGAATGCCTCAGCTTGTTCTTTACCCCAGTGGAATGGAGGATTTCTGCTTTTGAGGGGTTGTCCTACCAGGAGGTCCTGCAGAGGCGCTGCTTTCTTGGTGTAATCTTTTACGAACCTCCGGTAGTATCCTGTCAGAACTAGGAACTGGCGCACCTCCTTGAGATTTTTCGGCTCCGGCCATTTCTGGATGGCAGTGATCTTCTCAGGGTCTGGCGCTACTCCTTCGGAGCTGACAATATGCCCAAGTACTGTACCTTTCGTTTGAGCAGATGGCACTTTGAGGCTTCAGCTTCATCCCATACTTGGACAGTGATTCGAATACCTCTGCCAGGTGTTTCAGATGATCCTCATACGTCTTGGAGTACACAATTACGTCGTCCAGGTACAGCAACACGGTTTCAAAGTTGAGATGTCCCAGGCAGCTCTCCATCACTCTCTGGAATGTTCCAGGGGCACTGCTGAGTCCAAACGGCATTCTGTCAAACTCACAGAGTCCCATTGGGGTGGTGAAAGCCGTCTTCTCCCGATCCTCCTCAGCCACAGCTACTTGCCAGTACCCACTAGTGAGGTCGAGGGTGGAAAAGTAGTTAGCCGTTTTCAAAGCAGCTAAGGATTCCTCAATGCGTGGTAATGGGTATGCATCTTTATGTGTTATGCGATTTACTTGTCTGTAATCTACACACATTCTCATGCTTCCATCCTTTTTCTTAACTAGGACTAGAGGTGCTGCCCAGGGACTACAACTATCCCTTATCACCCCGGCTTCCTTCATGTCACGCAACATTTCCTTAGCTTTCTGATAATGTGCTGGAGGTATAGGCCTGTACCGCTCCTTGATGGGAGGATGACTGCCCGTAGGGATATGATGCTGTACTCCCTTAATTGTCCCAAAGTCAAGTGGGTGTTTGCTAAATACCTGTGCGTACTCCTGTACCACCCGTAGTACTCCCTGTTTCTGGTGGGCAGAGTGGTGTCTGTCCCGACATGGAGTGCTGACACCATTCCGCTACCGGGTTGCGGTCATTATCCTCCGCTGGTTGGCGGGAGGCTAAGGACTCGGTTGTGAGAATAGAATTGTTATCTACGGTATGTAATTTAGCAACAGTGGCATAACGTGGTAATTTTACTTCATCTTCTCCCCAGTTGAGAAGTCGCACTGGTACTCTCCCATTTATTACTTCCACTACCCCCCTAGCAGTCAAGAGTGTAGGTCTGTGCTCTGAACAATGGGGCTCTACTACTGCTTGGTAGTTCTGTCCTCTCAGACCTATTGCTGCTCTACACCATATTACATTTCACTCATTGGGGGTATTACAATGGGGTTCGAGTCTGTGACCCTACATTACCGATTTCACCATCTGTAAGCTTCGCTTGCTGCTGACACATCAGGGCCCGGATCTCCCTCTGGATCACTCCCTTCTGCTTTGGCTTGGCAACTTCAGCGAGCTGTTGGAGCAAAAACACAACTTCTCCCAGACAGTTACTGATAATGTTAGTACCTAAAACCACATTTAAGCCATTTTCCACATTTACAGTCTTTACCACTAAGAGTCCCTGATCCTCCAGCTCTACTCTGCCCACCTTCACGTCCACGTTTTTGTCTCCGAGTACTTCAACAGGGAGACCATTAGAGGCGTACACCGTAAAGTCAGGGCTCGGGGGCTGGAGACTGTCCATGGACCAGAATTTATTATAAAGGACATCAGGTATGATGGTCACCTGGATCCAGTGTCCAGCAGTGCAGGGATTGCGATCCCGTCCAGAATGATGGACAGGTAGGGCCTTCCACCTACAAACCTGCGGTTCCAGTCTAAGGGGCCTGATGAGTCTACTCCTGGGTGTTGGCCCTCGGACCCAGGATCTGCTCGTTTAAAGGACACTGCTGAGCCATATGACCTTTTCGGTTGCAGCGGTAGCAGATGATCTCTCGGCGAGGATGGTGCTGATCAGGGGTCGCTCCTGGGGTGGCGTTGTCCTCCTCCGGTGAGGCGACGTCCTCCATTTCCTCCGGTTGCATCCAAGGAACATCCTCTGGGCAGTCGGCTAGCAGGATCTTTCCTCCTTCCTCTTTCCGCAGTTGCAGGGCACTCATTACAGTGGCCAGGTTTTTAGTCAGCTGGCGCACTTCTGAGCGCAGACAGTCCAATTCACTAGGGGACGCCACCTGCGTTTTGGCTTCTGCCACCACCGGGAAAAGGGGGGTACTGCCGACTTTAGAGTGGCTTCACCCGGGTGATACTGAGCTGCCACCTCAGGCTTTTCCAGGGGTCGTAGTCCTTTTATAGCCATATCTTTTAGGGCATCAAAGGTAGCATCAGGATGATCCAAGGACCACCAGTTCACAGTCCTGCCTTCCGCTTGGGACCTCAGTCCCCGTACAAATTGTTCTTTCAACATTTTGCTTTCATCAACGGCATTTATAGGGTTAACCTGTTTGAGAGCTCGCAGGGCCCCCTGTAGTCGGCAGGCGTAGTCCCTAATACTGTCACCTGGTCTCTGAAAGCATTGGTAAAATGCCATCCGGAGATCTGTTTCTGTACGGTCCTCAAAGATAGCCTGTAGCTTTAAGAGAATCGCAGGCACGACTCCTGGTCTACAGTGGCCCAAGTCTCCACTTCTCTCTCAGCAGCACCAGCTAACTGTCCTATTACCACTGCAGCTCTTTGCTTTTCAGTCATTGAGTACATGTCCAGTATACTGCATATTTTCCGTTTGAACACTGACAGGGTGCCTGGCTCGCCGCTGTACTGAGGGAGCCACTTCGCTCCTGGCATGTATGGGAGCGTTAGGGGCATGAGCGGGACCACAGGACCGGGTGAGGGACCCACATTTCCATCCTGCGCTACTACGCCCAGCGGTAAGTTATTGGGGCCCCCGGCTGGGGCCGCGCTGTCTGCTGGTTGCTGCGACATGTTGGCGCCCCCCTCTTTAATCGGAGCCTACCTTTTCCAAAGGCTGCAGCTCTCCAGACACAGCGGTGCAGACAGGACCTGAGTCGCTGGCGCTCTGATGTCAGAGCGTTCACTTCCGCTTTCACAGGACCTGCTGCTGCGTCAGCGTTGGGGGCGTGTCCAGGGAACAGTGCTCTCTTTCAGATACGCCCACAAATGCACGCCCACCTTCTTCACCAGCGCCCCAGGGCGCGAATATGGCGGCAAAAATGGCGGTATATGGCGCCAAAAGTGACAAACAGCAAACAGTCTTTTCCTTGCATAAAACAGTCAATATAGGCAACACAGGACTCACAAATTTTGCAAGTTTCGCATCCTGTTCGTGATGCCAAAAGATGAGTCGCACTTAGTACCAGGGCTGTGGGGTACTCGGCACCGAGCCCATGAAAGTCTATGGGATTTGTCACTGGCAGCAGGACTCGGTCCGTGGCCCTGGGCGCTCATACAATGGGGGATATTTACAGGGGAATTGTAGATTGGATAGTTCGTGACGCCACCTGTGGTATCTGATCAATTGGACCAGCGCTGCTATATGGATCTTCACAGGGGATGTTATGGGGCAGCTAGATGGTAGGTCTCCCACAGGTGAGACTGGTCCCTGGAAGTCTATGGTGATGCAGGGTGTAGTAAATGAAACAGTCTCACACAAGGCAATCTCTTTCCATACCTTTACTTGCAGATGTTCAGGCAGGTCCCGGAAAGCTGGTCGGGGTGGAGAATGCACATTCAGGATAACCGCCGAGCAGGTTAGAGGCCTCCTTTAACTTTGAATGTATGTGAGTACAAACTTGCATGAAGTCAAGTTAACTCTGTCTATCTCCAGCTCGTTCAATAGCTGCAACGCCCGGCCGACATTGTGGTGGAGCCTTCTGCTTAACCTGGTGACCACATATGGTGACCAGATATTGGAAAGAACAAAGTCCCTACTTTTGTGGCGCCTCACTCAAGGTCCTTGTTCCCCCTGACTCCGTTTACGTATCAGCACTTAGGGCTACCTTCTGCGACTTGTAGTCCAGAAAGCCTCCGGTTTTCTTATTACTAGGCATGAAGCACTAGCAACGCTTCGGACCCCGGTGTACGGTGAATTAGTGCGGGTAGTCCAGTACCTGATGCACTTCTTTATCTTTCTCTCCACTGTGCCTCTCGTCCTGCTCTCGCTCTTAACATAAGCACAAGTAGCGAGGTTGTGAATGCCAGCTTTTCTCCAGAGCTCACTGAACAGTTCCAAGTACACTCACTCTTGTAGCTCCTGTGATTCCCTTCTTCTTTCCTTTCTCTGACCCTGTCCAGAGCAGCACACAGGTACTCTGTCAACTGTGTAAATGCTGTAGCTCCGAGGGTTACTTTCCTCCTTCCAAAGAATACAGGTAGCTTGTGCTGAGGTACTGGTCCTGCTGTTCTGACTGGGCTAGAGTGACTCCTTACACTCAAACCAGACTCCACTTTATGAACTTGCTCTGTCAGGATCTAGTCTACACTCCTCTTCCTCCAAGACTAGACTGACTTGCACTGTCCTAAGACAGGAAGCTTGAATGACCTCTGACTGAACTCCTCTCCCTCCAAGTCCAGACTGAACTGAAACTGAACGCTGACTGCTACGTGTCACTGCCTTTTATACCCCTAGTGAGTGTGTTAGGAAATGTGAGTGACATGAATGAATATCAAGCTTCACGGTTACCTTCTTGTGCATTTTCCTGGAATATGTGTGCCTGGCGTAGCTGGGCCACACACAGGGACAGCACAAGCAGGAGTGCCAAGTACTAAGACAGGCTCTCAAAATAGATTTTAGTTTATTTTTTATATTTATTTTCATTTTTTGTGAAGAAAGTTATAGTGGCGCAATATTTCCACATTGCAGTATAATATTGTCTACACAATGCAGTGAGAAATAACAGTCACATATTCACACAATACACATAATGAAGACATATTAAAGGGCTTGTCCAGTACTAGGACAACCCCTTCTTGGTCTAAATGTTTGGTGCCGATGAAATAAAAAAGCTCACACTCACCTCCCGCACCGGCAGCGTTACAGCGGTGTCAGCACTCACGTTCTTGGGGCTCTTGTGCGGTTATGACACATGAGTCATTCACCCAATCAGCGCTGGCATCGCCGGTCCCGCTTTGGTACGAATTGAACACGAAGAGGAAGTCTGGGCTGCGGCTGATCTCTCACTTCCTTTTCATGTGTTCAATTCTTACGAAGGCGAAGACAGTGACACCAGCGTTAATTGGACGCCGGACTCACGTGTCATTCCACCGCACAAGATGCCCGGGAATGCGAGTGCCGACACCGATGGAATGGCGTCAGCATGGAAGGTGAGTATAAGCTTTTTATGTTATCAGGGCTAAGTGTGGGGTACGAGAAGGGGTTGTCCAAGAAGCAGACAAGTAGCAGTGCCCACATTGATGTCAGACAGTGCACATATAATAGTGTCATATAGTACACACTTACAGTACAGACCAAAAGTTTGGACACACCTTCTCATTTAAAGATTTTTCTGTATTTTCATGACTATGAAAATTGTACATTCACACTGAAGGCATCAAAACTATGAATTAACACATGTGGAATTATATACTTAACAAAAAAGTGTAAAACAACTGAAATTATGTCTTATATTCTAGGTTCTTCAAAGTAGCCACCTTTTGCTTTGATGACTGCTTTGCACACTCTTGGCATTCTCTTGATGAGCTTCAAGAGGTAGTCACCGGAAGTGGTCTTCCAACAATCTTGAAGGAGTTCCCAGAGATGCTTAGCACTTGTTGGCCTTTTTGCCTTCACTCTGCGGTCCAGCTCACACCAATCCATCTCGATTGGGTTCAGGTCTGGTGACTGTGGAGGCCAGGTCATCTGGCGTAGCACCCCAACACTCTCCTTCTTGGTCAAATATCCCTTACACAGCCTGGAGGTGTGTTTGGGGTCATTGCCCTGTTGAAAAATAAATGATGGTCCAACTAAACGCAAACCGGATGGAATAGCATGCCGCTGCAAGATGCTGTGGTAGCCATGCTTGTTCAGTATGCCTTCAATTTTGAATAAATCCCCAACAGTGTCACCAGCAAAGCACCCCCACACCATCACACCACCTCCTCCATGCTTCACGGTGGGAACCAGGCATGTAGAGTCCATCCGTTCACCTTTTCTGAGTCGCACAAAGACACGGTGGTTGGAACTGAGCCGCCCGCCAGGGCTGTGGGGTACTCGGACCCGAGCCCGTTGATTTCTATGGGGGATGTCACGGTGGCCACGGCTCGGTCCGTGGCCCTGGGCGCTAAACCTGAAAAAGGGGGGGATATATACAGGGGATAATGTCAGTGAATCGTGACGCCACCTGTGGTGTCTGGTGAGGATCATCAGTGCTGCAGCAGTCCACTGAGGCCGGTGTTGTGGCAGCTTAGGTGGTATCGCTCCCCACAGGTGGAGCAGGCCTTCAGGGCAGCGTATATGTAGGAATGCAGGATGGAGGGAACCCAGCCGGGTAAGAACAAGAATGGGAGAACACACAAGTCACTACTGTACCTTTACTGGAGTTAGTGCAGGAACATCCCGGAGCACTGTAGGGTGAAGAGTGCACGTCCGGATTCTCCCCAGTGAGCAGGTGTAGGGCCTCCTGTTTCTTGCCTCTCTGTAGTAAGTTTCTGACCTGCATGTAGCTAGGCCTAACTTTGTCTCTGTCCTGCACCGGCTGACTTTGTAGTAGGGCCTTCTCCTAGAGTACACACTCCCAGCTTGTAGGGTCTCCGTGTCCCCTGGCTCGGTTAAGTATCAGCTCTTGGGTGCTCCTGGGACCTGTAGTCCTCCAGGAATTCCGGTTGTCTCCTACGGGGTCGTAGAGATCCCTGTAAGCTCGGACCCGGTGTCCAATATGTGCTTTCTGGGGTGAGCTGGTAAGGCTCCTCTGCCCCCTTGATACTCTCTCCTCTGTTATGTTTCGGTAGCTGAGGAGAAATAGCAAAAAATAGCCGAAGTAGAAATACACCAGATAGGCTGGAAACTACTGGGTTGCAGAACCCTAAACTAACCGCCACACTAGAAATAGCCGTGGAGCGTACCTACGGTGATCCTAGACACCTCGTCACAGCCGGATAGATAGCTACACCTAAAGACAGAAAGATGAAAGCTATCTGCCCCGTAGCAGAACCTCCAAAGAAATAGGAAGCCCTCAAACATGTAATGGCAGTTAGACAAGAAGAAAATACGAACACAGACAGAAAATAGAATGAGCAAACGCTGGGGCCCAATACTGTCTAAATAGAAAAGTATAGGAAAGAATTCTGACTGCAACCCAAAAAACCCTGACAAAAATACCAACACTTCTGATTAACAAAAAAACCTGAGATCACACGATCTCTACCACCTAAATCAGATCTCTGGAACAGCGCAAAAGTGCAAACACAAACTGAGCACAACTGCAGTGCCAGGCCCCAAAAGGGGACCAGGCAGAAGTCTACTGCAAGGCAGCAAACCAGCAAGGAAAATCCAACCAGAGGAAAAAAAATACAACAAGTCACTTATCAGAAAGAGAGCAGGAATGCAAGCTGAGCTCCAACCAAGGTCTGGAAGAACAATTGATTACCGGCAAGGCTGATGGGAGTTCAGGTCACTTATATCAGACCAATCGGACCCAGCTGAAAGCCATTCAACAATTGATTCATTACCCTCAGCAACCACCGGAGGGAGCCCCAGCTCCGAAGTCGCCTCCAACGTGTTCACAACACTCCTCTAGCCTTCGGCCTACTCGGGCCCTCACTAGGCTATACACACTGGCAGTTAGTGGGCTGCCTCATCTGCCGCTCTCTAGAGCGTCGGCACGCTCCTAGCTCGCTGACTTGAGCTGAGTGAGTATCACTCTGCAGACTGACCTGTTTCTGTGTCTTAGAGTGTTCTCTACCAGAGAGAGCTGTTCTGTTCCTAGAGTGTCCTCTCTAGAGTGAACTGCACTGTTCCTAGAGTGTCCTCTCTAGAGTGTGCTCTCTTCCTGCCTTCTTCCTCCTTTTTATCTACCTATACAGGCTCCCTCTGGTGGTCTGAGGAAGGGAGAAGGTGTGTGAATGCTCTGAGGGCCTCTTGTGGATGAATCCTTTAGTGCACCCTTCTAGGATTTGTGGCACCAAGCACAGCTGGGCTCCACATTCTCCCCTAGCAAAGCTCAGCACTCCCGGGCTGAAGTCCATTTTTCTTCAAAACATAACAATAAACAATCTTCCCTTTATGGGAGGTTAGGACACTTGAACGTTGCATAAAAGGTAAATAACTATATATATATATATATATATATATATATACATTGTAAAAGCAGTAAGAAAATGAGCAACCAGAAAGTCCAAGTCTCTTTCGGAAAGGTTACTCAAAGAGAAGCACTTGAGGAGTGCAACTATATACAATTAAAGTATGTGGGCTGCACCCAGTCCTCAGTCACTGAGTCCTTGGTTACCCAAAGGGTAGTAGGAAAGCAAATGAGCAAGTGTCCATATCACTTGGATTGTCCATTAAGGGGAAAAAATATAAATTAGTAAGCAGGTATGTCAATGAATACATGGAAATAACAAGATATACAGTAATATACAATACCCCAGGGTAACTATCTACATCTGTCAGAGGTTTGACTATTCTCTGTACCTAGCAGGGGTTTGACCTCTTGTGCTACGTATTGATCAGTGTGGTGCAGGGGTCTGTGAGGTTTCAGTGTCTGTATTATCAGTTACCCTATCTGCTCTACATGTGAGTAAGTTGTAAAATTGCCTTAACCTCCCTATGGGACTGGCAAGTGTACCATTGGCTGGGCCGTCTTGCTCTGTTTCTGTCGGGGATCCTTCTTCCTGGGATGCTTCTTGAACAGACTCTTTGGCGGCACTAGGCTCTTCTGCAGCACTTACAGGTTCAACTTGCTCTAGAGGTTCTTCTGGCTGTTGGAAGAATTGGAGTACTGGAATTATGTGTTGTGAATGGGTTTGAGATGAGTTCTGAGCAGAGGCTCCCTCTGGTGGTTACAAGCGGTACTAGTGAGGATTGGGAATCAGGTGTTACTGATTGGTCTTATTTAAGGGAATCATTTTCCCATCAGGGTTGCCGGTGATCAATTGTTCTGGTCTGAATCCTTCTTTCCAGTTTCCCTTGTAGCCTGCTGTGTCGTGTCTGCATCTCCTGCTATCAGATAAGACAATTTCTTATTTTGTGTTTTTGCTATTTTTTTGCATTTTGTCCTGCACTTCTGTGGGGGCCTTCTGGGTCCCCTCCGGGGGCTTTTGCCCTCTCAGTTTAGTCCAGCCACTGTGTTTTGTACTTTTGCTTTTTGCAGTTTTTTCAGTGGCTGCTGTTTTTGTTACACCAGAGAACTAATTTAGGTGGTAGAGGTCGTGTGATCTCAGGTGATTTTGAAATTAGTAGAGTTGGTGTTTTTCAGGGTTTTCTGGGATTGCAGTAAGTACCCTTCCTGTCCTTTTCTATTTAGATAGTTTGGGCCCCAGCGTTTGCTCATACTATTTTCTTTCTGTGTCAGTATTTCCTCTTGTCTAACCGCCATTACATGTTTGGGGGCTTTCTATTATCTTTGGGGTTCTGCTCCGGGGCAGATAGCTTTCCTATTTCTATCTTTAGGTGTAGTTAGTTTCTCAGGCTGTGACGAGGCGTCTAGGACCATCGTAGGAACGCTCCACGGCTGCCTCTAGTTGTGGTGGTTAGTCAGGGTACTGCAATCTCATAGATTCCAACTGCTCTGGTGTATTTCCTTTTTTACCTGCACTCCTCAGCTACCGTAATATAACAGTATCACCGGCCTTAAAAAAATTGTATGGTACTCACAGAAGGGAAAAAATATTTTGAAGGAAGAAAAGTTGTCAGAGATATTTTTCTGTTTGTTGCATTTTTTTTTCCCCTCTGTATCTCTGGGTGCTGGGGAGGATCTTTTCTCCCAATGGAGTTTGCACAGTTGTCTGGCCGTGTGGATCAGCTTGCCACTGAGGTTCGGAGTATTGCTGCCTATCTTGCTGGGTTGCCTGTTGTGGAACCTAGGATCCCCATGCTAGATTTGTTTTCAGGGGATCGAGCTAAGTTTCAGAATTTCAAAAATAATTGTAAATTGTTTCTTGCCTTAAAATCTAAGTCCTCAGGAAACGCAGCGCAGCAGGTTCAAATTATCATCTCTCTCCTGCGCGGCGATCCTCAGGATTGGGCTTTTTCCCTCACACCTGGGGATCCTGTTTTGAGTGATGTTGATGCATTTTTTCAGGCTTTGGGGTTATTGTACGATGAGCCTAATGTCACTGATCAAGCTGAAAAAGCCTTGTTGGCATTAAATCAGGGGCTTGATGACGCTGAGTTATACTGTCAGAGATTCCGTAGGTGGGCAGTCCTGACCAAGTGGAATGACGACGCTTTGGCGGCCCTTTTCCGGAAGGGTCTGTCGGATAATGTAAAGGATGTTATGGTGGGATTCCCTGTCCCCTCTGGTCTCAATGATTCTATGTCATTAGCGATTCAAATTGACAGACGTTTGCGTGAGCGGAGAAGTATGCGTGGAATGGTGTTGCCTTGTGAGCCAGCTGCTGAGCCCATGCAGTGTGATGGAGTGGTGTCTGGGGCACAGCGTCATGAGTTTCGAAAGCGCAATGGGTTATGTTTCTACTGTGGTGATGCCTCTCATGCTATTTCAGTCTGCCCTAAGCGGGGAAGACGTTTTGCACGCTCAGTTGTCTTGGGTAGTGTTCAGACTAAGTTTTTATTAACTGTCACTCTGATATGCTCTCTGTCCTCATTTTCTGCTCAGGCTTTCGTTGATTCTGGAGCAGCTATTAACCTGATGGATTATGATTTTGCTAAACGTTGTGGATTTCCCTTGATACCCCTACAGAAGTCTATTCCCCTACTGGGATTGATTCTACCCCTTTGGCTGAGAATAAACCCCAGTTTTCTACTCAGGTGATAATGAGGGTTGAACCTGATCACCAGGAGTGCTGCAAATTTTTGGTTCTATATAATCTGCATGACATTATCGTGCTGGGTTTCCCTTGGTTACAGTCTCATAATCCTGTTTTGGATTGGAAATCTGTGTCTGTAACCAGTTGGGGCTGCCAATGTGTTAATACCAACACTCCTGTTTTTTCTGCCTCCCCCCAGGCTGAGGATGTTCCTGACTTTTTGTTTGATTTTTCTGATGTGTTTAGCGAAAGTAAATCTGCATCCTTACCTCCCCATAGGAGCTATGACTGCGCTATTGAATTAGTGCCAGGTAGTAAATTCCCTAAGGGTCGCCTTTTTAACTTGTCTGTACCTGAACATGACGCTATGCGGTCTTATATCAAGGAATCATTGGAGAAGGGTCATATCAGACCATCCTCTTCACCCTTAGGTGCCGGTTTTTTCTTTGTGGCCAAAAAAGATGGTTCATTAAGGCCGTGTATTGATTATCGTCTCTTGAACAATATTACTGTGAAATATCAATACCCGTTACCCTTGATTTCTGACCTGTTTTCCAGGGTGAAAAACGCTACTTGGTTTACCAAGCTTGACCTCAGGGGGGCGTATAACCTTATTCGCATTAAGCACGGGGATGAATGGAAGACGGCATTTAACACCCCTGAAGGGCATTTTGAGTACCTTGTGATGCCCTTTGGGCTCACTAATGCTCCTTCCGTCTTCCAGTCCTTCATGAATGACATTTTCAGGGATTTTGTGGACAAGTTTCTGATTGTTTATTTGGATGATATCTTGATTTTTTCTAATGACTGGGACTCTCATGTGAAACATGTTCGAACTGTATTCCAGATTTTGAGAGAGAATGCTCTGTATGTGAAGGGATCAAAGTGTCTTTTTGGCGTACAGAAGATCTCATTTCTGGGATTCATTTTGTCCCCATCTGTTATTGAAATGGACCCGGTCAAGGTTCAGGCCATCTGTGATTGGGTCCAACCTACTTCATTAAAGGCTCTTCAGAGATTTTTGGGTTTGCCAATTTTTATCGTAAATTTATTGGTAATTTCTCTGTTATTGTTAAACCATTAACTGATTTGACCAGAAAGGGTTCTGATGTGGTGAATTGGCCTCCTGAGGCAGTCTCTGCGTTTCAGGAACTTAAGCAGAGATTCACTTCTGCTCCTGTTCTACGGCAGCCTGATGTTTCTCTGCCATTTCAGGTGGAGGTTGATGCCTCTGAAATTGGGGCAGGTGCCGTTTTGTCCCAAAAAGATCCAGAGACCTCTAAAAGTAACCCTTGTGCCTTTTTCTCTCGAATATTTTCTCCTACTGAACGTAATTATGACGTGGGTAATCGGGAGTTATTGGCCATGAAGTGGGCTTTTGAAGAGTGGAGACATTGGCTGGAGGGAGCCAAACATCAGGTGGTGGTCCTTACGGACCATAAGAATCTGGTCTATCTGGAATCTGCCAAGCGACTCAATCCTAGACAGGCCAGGTGGGCCTTGTTTTTCACACGTTTTAATTTTGTGGTTTCCTTTCTTCCTGGCACTAAGAATGTTAAGGCGGATGCCCTCTCGAGGAGTTTCCTTGCGGACTCTCCTGAGCTATCTGATCCCTCTGTTATTTTGAAGGAGGGTGTAGTTCTTTCCGCCATCTCGCCTAATTTGAGACTTGCTCTGGAGGGGTGTCAGGAGGATAGGCCCGAGCGCTGCCCTGTTGGAAAATTGTTTGTCCCGGACCAATGGAAAAAGAGTGTGATGTCTGAGATTCATTGTTCCGCATTGGCTGGGCATCCCGGAATTTTTGGTACCAGAGACTTGGTTAGTCGGTCCTTTTGGTGGCCTACCTTGTCTCGCGATGTCAGGGAGTTTGTGCAGTCCTGCGGGACTTGCTCTCGCTCCAAGCCTTGCTCTCGCTCTAGTGGTTTGTTGATGCCATTGCCTGTGCCCAAGAGACCATGGACCCATATCTCTATGGATTTCATTTCCGATCTTCCTGTTTCTCAGAGAATGACCACCATCTGGGTAATTTGTGATAGGTTTTCCAAAATGATACATCTTGTGCCATTACCTAAGTTGCCTTCCTCCTCTGAATTGGTGCCGTTGTTCCTTCAGCACGTGGTTCGTTTACACGGCATTCCTGAGAACATTGTGTCTGACAGAGGAGTCCAGTTTGTTTCCAGATTTTGGAGGACTTTTTGTTCTAAACTGGGTGTTCAATTGTCTTTCTCCTCGGCATTTCATCCTCAGACCAATGGTCAAACTGAGAGAACAAACCAGACATTGGAGACTTATCTAAGATGCTTTGTGTCTGCTGATCAGGATGACTGGGTCTCTTTTTTGCCTTTGGCTGAGTTTGCTCTTAATAATGGGGCTGGCTCTGCCACTTTGGTGTCTCCGTTTTTCTGTAGTTCTGGGTTTCGCCCTCGATTTTCTTCAGGACAGACGGAGGCTTCTGTCTGTCCAGGTGTTGACTCTGTTGTTGAGCGTGTGCGGCAGATTTGGGACCGGGTAGTGGAGAGGTTGTCCCTCTCTCAGGAGAGGGCCCAGCGGTTTGCTAACCGGCATAGGACTGATGGTCCTCGGTTTAAAGTGGGGGACTTGGTCTGGTTGTCCTCAAAGAGTGTTCCTGTGAGAGTAGCATCTCCTAAATTTAAGCCTAGGTTCATTGGACCTTATAAGATCATGGAGATTATTAATCCTGTTTCTTTTCGTTTGCTTCTTCCAGGGACATTTAAGATCCATAACGTGTTCCACAAGTCCTTGTTGAAGAGGTTTGTTGAGCCAGTGGTTCCTGCTGCTGTGCCTCCTGACCCTGTTTTGGTTGAGGGCAATCTGGAGTATGTGGTTGAGAAAATATTGGATTCTCGTTTTTCTAGACGAAGACTCCAGTATTTGGTTAAATGGAGAGGTTATGGTCAGGAAGATAATTCTTGGGTGTTTGCTTCGGACATCCATGCTAGGAGACTTATCCGTGCGTATCATAGAACTCATCCTGACCGACCTGGTTGCTCAAATGAGGGTTCGGTGACCCCTCCTCAAGGGGGGGGTACTGTTGTGAATGGGTTTGAGATGAGTTCTGAGCAGAGGCTCCCTCTGGTGGTTACAAGCGGTACTAGTGAGGATTGGGAATCAGGTGTTACTGATTGGTCTTATTTAAGGGAATCATTTTCCCATCAGGGTTGCCGGTGATCAATTGTTCTGGTCTGAATCCTTCTTTCCAGTTTCCCTTGTAGCCTGCTGTGTCGTGTCTGCATCTCCTGCTATCAGATAAGACAATTTCTTATTTTGTGTTTTTGCTATTTTTTTGCATTTTGTCCTGCACTTCTGTGGGGGCCTTCTGGGTCCCCTCCGGGGGCTTTTGCCCTCTCAGTTTAGTCCAGCCACTGTGTTTTGTACTTTTGCTTTTTGCAGTTTTTTCAGTGGCTGCTGTTTTTGTTACACCAGAGAACTAATTTAGGTGGTAGAGGTCGTGTGATCTCAGGTGATTTTGAAATTAGTAGAGTTGGTGTTTTTCAGGGTTTTCTGGGATTGCAGTAAGTACCCTTCCTGTCCTTTTCTATTTAGATAGTTTGGGCCCCAGCGTTTGCTCATACTATTTTCTTTCTGTGTCAGTATTTCCTCTTGTCTAACCGCCATTACATGTTTGGGGGCTTTCTATTATCTTTGGGGTTCTGCTCCGGGGCAGATAGCTTTCCTATTTCTATCTTTAGGTGTAGTTAGTTTCTCAGGCTGTGACGAGGCGTCTAGGACCATCGTAGGAACGCTCCACGGCTGCCTCTAGTTGTGGTGGTTAGTCAGGGTACTGCAATCTCATAGATTCCAACTGCTCTGGTGTATTTCCTTTTTTACCTGCACTCCTCAGCTACCGTAACATAACATTATGACTGCTTCTCCGATTCTAGGCCAATCTGCCGGAAAGTCTCCCAAATCAGTATGTATTACTGCTTCTTCAGGTTCCTCCAAGGTGATGAAAGGCACTTCTTCTTGGGCTTTAGCAGATCTGGACACAACTTCAGGTGGTCCGTAGATACAGTTGCAGTCGTTCTCCCTCCATTTTTGCTGATCAAACACGTTTTCCTGTTATCAAACATTGAATTCAACACAGTGTAGGGCTCTCTCTCCCACTGGTCATCGAGTTTGTGAGTTTTCCTCTTTCTTTTCAGCACGACTTCACCAGGTGTGAAGGGTTCTGTGGGCGCAAGCTTGTTGTAGTGAGTCTCTTGCTTGTCTCTCACCCGAGTGAGACTATCTTCGACGCAGGCCTGTACTTTTCTGTACTTCTCCTCTCTGGTCGTGTCCCAGTCTTCAGTGGTCGCATCTGCTTGTAATGTATGTAGTACAGTTCATATAGCGTCTTGTGCTTGGGTGCGATGAAAATACATGAGACACAGGTTTGATATAGAAAGTCTTGTATTACTTCATACAAGTTGGCAAAAATAGTCACACAGTTTGCAGACACAGAAGCAGGAGACACAGCAGGCCAGAGTAATCTAAGCTCAGCAATCACTCTCCACAACAGGTTCAGGATCTTCTTCTCTGTTACCGTAAGTCCATGCAAACGTGGGTCTTTCAAAGAGCAGGGTTCAGAGTCCACAAGTGCTTCAGAGTTCCTCAGTAGGAATAGCTGGAGTACAAGGTCCAAGGCTTTAGGAGTCAGGTCACAGGTTCACTGCAGGCTAGATTCTGAAGCACTGATTGCTCAGCTGTGGCTGCTTAAGAAGCAAAAGGAGAGAATCAGGGCGGGAACATGCAAGCTGGAAACTCCATTTTGACTGAGGGCAAGATAGCTGCAGCAAGACAGAAAGTAAAATGGCTGACGAACAAACTGAGTTTCAGGAACATGTACACAGAACCTTACATTACTCCCCCCTTAGGGACAACCTCCGGATGACCTCAGGCCAGGCTTGTGTGGGTACCTCTGATGAAACTGACGGAGCAAGCGAGGAGCATTAACGTTATTGACTGGTTCCCAGGAGTTGTCCTCCACTGGGTAGCCCTGCCATTTAATCAGATATTGTAACTGATTTCTATACAACCTGGAATCTAAAATCCTTTCCACCACAAATTCTTCCTGACCATCGACTAGCACTGGGTCAGGGCAAGGAGAAGAACGTCCAGGAAACGTATTGGGTGTCGCAGCCTTTAGTAGGGATACATGAAAGACAGGGTGAATTCTCATAGTTCTGGGCAGTTGAAGATGACAAGCAACGGCACTTATAATTTTACTGATTTTATAGGGTCCAATGTACTTATGTCCCAACTTAGACGATGGAATCCTTAACTTAAGATTTCTGGTTGACAGCCAGACCAAGTCTCCTACCTTGAAAGCTGGTGCAGGTTTACGAAATTTATCTGCTGCTTTCTTGTACCTTTCCTGAGCCGATTCCAGATTCTCCTTTAGAAGATCCATATTCTTCTGTAAAGACGTGATTCTTTCAGCCACTGCTGGTAAAGGCGTTTCTATGGGAAATCGTGGTAGAATGTTAGGATGATAACCTAGATTAGAGTAAAAAGGAGACTGCTTAGTGGAGGCACTCTGAGAGTTGTTATACGAGAACTCAGCTAATGGAAGTAGATCCACCCAATCATCCTGTAGGTGGCAGATAAAGCAGCGGAGATACTGCTCCAGGGTTTGATTGGTTCGTTCGGTCTGTCCATTAGTCTGGGGATGAAAAGCAGAAGAAAGGTTTACTTTAATGTCCAATGCTGCACAGAAATTTTGCCAAAACCTAGAAGTGAATTGCACCCCTCGATCCGAAATAACCTCATCCGGTACTCCATGTAAGCGAAACACATCTTTAATCATCAAATCTGATGTCTGTTTTGCAGTGGGTAAGCCGACACAAGGGATAAAATGAGCTGCCTTTGTTAGACGGTCAACCACCACTAGAATGGTGTTCTTCCCTTGAGAGGTTGGTAACTCCACAATGAAGTCCATAGAAATGGATCCCCACGGGCGGGACGGGGTGGGAAGAGGCTGTAACAGACCAGTTGGTGAGGAGCGAGGTGTTTTGCATCTTGCACAGACTTCACATGAAGTGACATAGTTTAAAACATCCTTCCTGCAAGTGGGCCACCAAAAGAAACGAGAGAGAAATTCCTGTGTCTTTAGAATTCCTCTATGCCCAGCTATCTTGGAATCGTGAATGAGTTGCAATACTCTCAATCTGACTGTTTCAGGAATATACAGGCGTTGTCCCTGAATCCACACACCATTCTTAAAGACAAGACTTACGTCCCTTGGGGGTTGTGCCAAAAAGGAATCCGCATGGTATGCTTCCTTGATGTCCTTAAGTAGGTCTTGATTATGAATTACTCCTAGGAATCTAGAGTCAGGAAGAATAGTCTTAGGAGGAGTAATTGGACGTGTCTCTGCTGAGTAAATCCTAGAGAGTGCATCAGCCTTTCCATTGCGCGATCCTGGTCTATAAGAAATGATAAAATTAAATTGGTTTAAGAAAAGATTCCAGCGAGCCTGGCGAGGAGTCAGGCACTTAGCCGACCTGATAAACTCAAGGTTACGATGGTCTGTCAGGACGACTATTTGCTGTGCAGCACCTGAAGAAGGTGTCTCCATTCTTTGAAGGCGGCAATAATGGCCAACAACTCTCTATTGCCCACATCGTAGTTCCTCTCAGCGAAGACAACTGCTGGGAAAAGAAGGCACAGGGATGCAAGACATTCTTCTCACCTGTTCTCTGAGAGAGTATAGCTCCAACGGCACAGTCTGAAGCATCCACCTCTATTATGAAGGCAAGCTCGGGGTTGGGATGTACTAGGATAGGTGCAGTGGTAAATTTATCTTTTAGACGGGAAAATGCTTCCTGGGCTTGGGGAGTCCAGGAGAACCTAGACTCTTTCCGGGTAAGTTGGGTGATAGGTGACACTACCTCAGAGAAATTTCTAATGAAACGTCTATAGAAGTTGGCAAACCCGATGAAGCGCTGTACCTCCTTCACATTTCTAGGACTTGGCCAATCCTTGATGGCTTGGGTTTTGCTTCCATCCATACTAATTCCTTGTGTAGACAGTACATACCCCAGAAATTGAATTTTGGTCCTATGGAATTCACACTTTTCGAGTTTGATGTAAAGATGATTTTGTCTTAGACGTTCCAAGACCATTCTCACATGTCCATGATGTTCCTCTGTGGAGTTAGAAAAAATTAGAATATCATCCAAATAAATTACCACGAATGTATCTAGGAGATCCCTGAAGATGTCATTCACCAAGTGTTGGAAAGTGGCTGGGGCGGTACTCAGACCAAAAGGCATAACTAGATATTCAAAGTGTCCATAGCGTGACCTGAATGCAGTCTTCCATTCATCCCCAGGTCTAATACGGACTAAGTTATAGGCCCACGAAGATCTAGTTTAGAGAAAATTTTGGCATGTCGCACTCTCTCCAATAACTCAGGGATTAAAGGCAATGGATAACGGTTTCTAATAGTAACCTTATTGAGTTCCCTATAGTCTATGCATGGTCTCAGAGATCCATCTTTCTTCTTTACAAAGAAGATGGGTGCACCTGCAGGAGATGAAGAGGGGCGTATGAAGCCCTTGGCTAGATTTTCGTCTATGTAATCCTTTAAAGCCTTTAGCTCGGGCCCCGCCAGGGGGTAGATCTTACCAAAAGGTATCTCTGCTCCAGGCAATAATTCAATTGGACAATCATATGGACGGTGAGGAGGAAGCTGGTCAGCGTTCTTCTTGTCACATAAATCCACATAGTCCTGGTATACAGCTGGTAGTTCAGGGACTGACATGGTTCCTTTAGGAACAGAGCAAGCTGAAACTTTTGGACTCATCTGTTTCTCTGGAAAGTGTAATTCCTTGGTCTCCCAGTTAATGGTAGGATTCTGAGCCTGCAGCCATGGTAGCCCTAGAATAATGGGAAAGTGGGGAGAAGAGATAAGCATAAAGGACAGTTTCTCTTGATGATCTTTACCCATAAGAACCCTCAAAGGCTCTGTTTCCTGATCCACTGGTCCAGAGGTCAGCAGGGAGCCATCCACAGTTTCCATCTGTACTGGAGTAGCCTTCTTCACTGAACGTATCCCCTGTTTCAGAGCAAAGGAGACATCCATAAAATTTCCACTTGCCCCTGAGTCGATCATAGCAGAGCTAGACACCCAAGCTGAGTCAACCCAGAGTTTGATGGAAAGAAAGCAATGAGAATTGTTTTTCTTACAACTCAGCTGGGACACTGCTGAGGAAACTTGAAAAATGGCAGCGTTTACACAGTCAACGTCCTCAGAGGTAACGGAGTTTAAGTCCGAGAAATCAAGATCTGTTGCTGCAGATCTCTCTGGAGCCTGAGGCTCGGACCTGACAGATCCCCTCTCGCAACACTCACAATGAATGAGTGCTGCAGTAGTCTTACGAGAACGGCTGGGGCAGTTTATAATGAAGTGCCCTGACTTACCACAATAGAAACATAGATTCTCCTTAAAACGATGTTCCTTGCGTGCATCACTAACCCGTCGTTGTAAAGAGTCTACCTGCATGGGTTCAGGTTCAGGTTCCCGTGTAATCCTACTCAAAGGTTCCTTAGCTGGAGAGGAAGGTAGGAAAAGGTTAGTGCGATTGCTTTCGAACCATCTCTCTTGCCTGCGTTCAGTCAGACGAGTATCAATACGGATGCAGTAGTTAATAAAGTCACCTAACGCAGTGGGAGGGTCGGCACGAGCAAGTTCATCCTTAATCAGTGGAGATAACCCCTTTCGAAAAATAGATTTTTTGGCGGAACTGTCCCAGGTGGTATCAAGGGCCCATCTCCTGAAATCCAAGGCATATTCAGCTACCGAGTGCTTACCTTGGCGCAAAGCTAACATGGCTGCTTCAGCTGTTGCACCTCGATTGGGGTCATCAAACACCTGCCCCATGGCTGAAATAAAAGCATCAAGGTGATTCAAACAATCATCCTCAGTCTCAATCAGAGGGTTTGCCCACATCAAAGCCTTGTTGGTAAGCAACATAATTATAGTAAGCACCTTAGATCGTTCAGTGGGAAATTGTGAAGCATGTGCAGAAAAAAAAGATTGCATTGATTAATAAATCCCCTGAATTTCTCACGTTCACCGCCAAAATGAAAAGGGGGCAACTTGGGAATCCCAGAACTCGGGGCTATGGCAGGAGCCTGGACTCGCTCTTCTAGAACCTCAATCCTGGCTCGCAAATCCTGGGCAGTCTGTCCAAACACTTGCAAATTGTGATTAGTGAGGTCCTGTAGGCTTGAAAAACGGGTCTTTATATTCTGCAAATCTGCAAGGATATTATCAGTCACTCCGCAAAGTTCCTTTATGCGGGCCTCCATTTTCCAGATCTTTTAAGACAGGAGTACTGGAAGAAGAGGAGAGGAGAAAAAAAAAAAAACAATAGTGTTTACCTGTGGTAACACTGCAGAGGGAAAAAAAAATTAAGGGAACTGCTCACCTGGAATGGTTGTGAGAAGTCACAACCACTATCATCACAGAAAGTTCACCCGGACATCTGATATCCACAGTTACAGCAGACAAAAAAGAGAACAGAAAAAAAAAAAAAAACAATAGTGTTTACCTGTGGTAACACGGCAGAAAAAAACAAACACTTAAGGGAATTGCTCACCTGGAATGGTTGTGAGAAGTCACAACCACTGTCATCACAGAAAGTACAACCGGACATCCGATATCCACAGTTACAGCAGACACCGCCTTTCCAGACCCAGCAGACACTAACGTTTTGGCTTCAGAATCTTGTAATGTATGTAGTACAGTTCATATAGCGTCTTGTGCTTGGGTGCGATGAAAATACATGAGACACAGGTTTGATATAGAAAGTCTTGTATTACTTCATACAAGTTGGCAAAAATAGTCACACAGTTTGCAGACACAGAAGCAGGAGACACAGCAGGCCAGAGTAATCTAAGCTCAGCAATCACTCTCCACAACAGGTTCAGGATCTTCTTCTCTGTTACCGTAAGTCCATGCAAACGTGGGTCTTTCAAAGAGCAGGGTTCAGAGTCCACAAGTGCTTCAGAGTTCCTCAGTAGAATAGCTGGAGTACAAGGTCCAAGGCTTTAGGAGTCAGGTCACAGGTTCACTGCAGGCTAGATTCTGAAGCACTGATTGCTCAGCTGTGGCTGCTTAAGAAGCAAAAGGAGAGAATCAGGGCGGGAACATGCAAGCTGGAAACTCCATTTTGACTGAGGGCAAGATAGCTGCAGCAAGACAGAAAGTAAAATGGCTGACGAACAAACTGAGTTTCAGGAACATGTACACAGAACCTTACACTGCTTCAGGTTCTACAACACCAAGCTCCAGATCCATGGGCAGCTTTCCTGGTCTTGCCCGCATGAGGTAAGCTGGGGTGCAATTGGTGGAACTCACAGGTATGTGATTGTACAGATCTACCAGGTCAGGTAGTAGGTCGGGCCACTGATTTCTCTCCTCGAGTTGTAAGGTCTTCAGCATGTCGATGACGATGTTGTTCATCTTTTCACAGAGACCATTGGTTTGTGGGTGGTACGGTGTGGTTCTTATCTTTTTACATCCGTACAGATGGCAGAACTCTTTGAACAATTTGTCCTCGAAGGCTGGGCCTTGGTCAGTTAGCACCTGCTCAGGGTATCCATGGGGTATGCAGAAATACGCTTGGAACATCTTTGCTGCTGTCTCTGCCATCAGGTCTTTGACAGGGGCGACCACCAGGAACCTGGAGTATTGATCAACCGTAGTCAGGGCATAGGAGTATCCTGACCTGCTGGGTGACAACTTGACATGGTCCAGGGCCATGATCTCCAGGGGTCGAGTCATCTTGATGGGTTGCAGGGGTGCCTTCTGGCTGCTGTAGTCTTTTCTTCTGAGGCTACAGGGTCCACAGTCTCTGCACCATCTCTCAATGGAGATGCGCATTCCCACCCAGTAGAATCAACACTTCAACAGGTTATCTAGCTTTTTCCAGCCAAAGTGCCCCGCCTGATCGTGGTAGGCTTCCAACACCATCTGGATGTCGGTCCTGCTGACCACTATCTGCCATACCATCTCATGGGTTTTCGGATTGACGTACCTCCGGCACAGCTTCTCACGGTAGATAAACAGCCAGCTTCTCTCATTCCACAGCTGCCTTGCTAGTGGAGACGCATCCTTCTCCAAGGAGGAACCTTCTTCAGTTATCAGCTCCTTGATACGGCCGACAACCGGATCGCTGTCCTAAGTCTCCTTCCAGCTGTGGTGAGGTAAAGGATTTAACGTCTTACCACGCTGCCTCCTGAATGCTCGTCGCTCGTGGATCATCCCATTCCTGTGAAAGGCAGGTAGTTCAATCTCCTCCAGGTCATCCACTTCTTCTTCTGTGTCTGACTGGTGAGGCATCCTGGACAGGGCATCAGCGTTGGCGTTCTTGTGGCCCACCTGGTACTTTATTGTGAATTGGTAGTTCGACAGCCGAGCCATCCATCGTTGTTCCATGGCTCTCAGCTTGGCTGTTTCAAGATGCGTCAAGGGGTTATTGTCAGTGTAGGCAGTGAACTTGCTGAAGGCTTGGTAGTGCTTAAACCTTTCAGTAATGGCCCAGACCAGCACCAGGAACTCCAACTTGAAGTTGCTACAGTTCTCTGGGTTCCTCTCGGTCGGGCAGAGCTTCCTGCTTGCATATGCCATGACTTTCTCTAGGCCATTTTGCTTCTGATTTAAGGCAGCTCCCAGTCCTTCATTGCTGGCATCAGTATACAGCAGGAACGGTTGGTTGTAGTCAGGGTAGGCTAGGATCTCATCACCTGTCAGGATCTCCTTCATTTCTTGAAATGATTCAGCCTGTTCTTTACCCCAGTGGAACGGGGGATCTCTGCCTTTGGGGGACTGTCCCACCAGGAGGTCTTGCAGAGGCGCTGCTTTCTTGGTGTAGTACCTTACAAACCTCCGGTAGTATCCTATCAGTCCCAGGAACTGACGCACCTCTTTGAGGTTCTTCGGCTCCGGCCATTTCTGGATGGCAGTGACCTTCTCTGGGTCTGGCGCTACTCCCTCTGAACTGACAATGTGTCCCAGGTACTGTACCTTTTGCTTGAGCAGGTGACACTTTGAGGGCTTCAGTTTCATCCCATACTGGGACAGTGACTCAAATACTTCCGCCAGGTGCTTCAAGTGGTCTTCATACGTTTTGGAGTACACAATCATGTCGTCCAGGTATAGTAGCACAGTCTCAAAGTTAAGATTGAGTCGCACTTAGTACCGGGGCAATGGGGTACTCTGAGCCGAGCCCATGGGAATCTATGGGGTTTGTCACTGGCAGCGGGACTCGGTCCGTGGCCCCGGGCGCTCATCCAATGGGGAATATTTACAGGGGATATTTAGGATAGGTAGTTCGTGATGCCACCTGTGGTATCTGGTTAATTGAACCAGCGCTGCTATAAGGACTTTCACAGGGGATGTTATGGGGGCAGCTGGGTGGTAGTCTCCCACAGGTGAGACGGGTCCCTGGAAGTCTATGGTGATGATGATGCAGGGTATAGATAATAATTCAGTCACACACGAAATAGCTTCTTTTCATACCTTTTACTGGTAGATGGTTCACGTAGATCCCGGGGAGCTGGTCGGGGTGGAGAATGCACATTCGGGTAACCGCTGAGCAGGTTAGAGGCCTCCTTTACTTCAAATGTAGGTGAGTCCAACTTGCCTGAAGCGAAGTTAACTCTGAATCTCCAGCTTTCTCAATAGCTATACTGCCCGGCCAACGTTGTGGTGGAAACTTCTAAGTGGTGAAAACTAAGTCTATATTTGCTGATCAGGCTAGACTCCTGTTTTCCCTGTCTCCGGTTACGTATTGACACTTAGGGCTGCTCTCTGCGACCTGTAGTCCAGATGCCTCCGGTGTTCTTGTTACTAAGCTTGAAACTGTAGCAACGCTTCGGACCCCGGTGTCCGGCAATTTAGTGCAGGCAATCCAATACCTGTAGCACTTCTCTAACTTCTCCACTGCGCCCTTCGCCCTGCTTCTGCTCTTTGCATAAGCACTTGCAGCTTTCGATGGAAATAGTCAGCTTTCTTCCAAGCTCGCTGAGTAGCTCTCAGTTTCCTCCTTGTTTCAGCTTCTACTGAGGTACTGATTAAGGGTAGCTCTGACTAGGCTAGGATGATGCACTTCACCCGTACTAGCCTCCACTTCTCTGTCAGGTGAGCTACGCTAGCTCTGCGAGGATTCAGTCCTCTCTCCTCTCCAAGTCCAGACTGAACTAGCACAGAACTGCACTGTCTGAAGACAGGAAACTATCTGACTGATCTGAGCTCTTCTCAGACAGGAAACAGACTGACTCTGCTACGTGTCACCACCTCCTATACCCCTAGTGGGTGTGTCTGAAATTGTAAGTGAAGTGAATGATAACAAGCTTTTGTGGTTACCTTCCTGTGCATTCTCCTGGATTTTATGTGTGCCTGCGTAGCTGGGCTACACATCCCCCCTTGGTAAAACACAGCACTCCCGGGCTGTAAAAGAGAAAAAGAACATTTTGTTTTGCATTAACAACAACATTTTAACTCTTCCCATCCGGGAGGTAAGACTTCTTGAACGTTACAATTTGTACAATAGGAAAATACAAAAGTATCAAAAGTATCAAAACATTCTCATATTTACAAGATACTTGTGGAGGACCCACACCAAAAACCTCCTACGTGGGTCCTGGGTGGGCTGCAGGACTTCTGACTGCAGACCTCACTCTAGGCCACACCATACGGGTTTTTCTTCAGAGGTAGATAGTAGTGGTTTCATGTAAAACCAAGATAATGCACCGTAGCGCAACTATTTACAAAGACAAGTTCTTGGGCTGGCATAGTCCACAGCCACGCAGTCCAGGCATGGAAAAGACACATTTCAAATAATTACATTAATACTTTTTCAAACTTTATACAATTTTTCAGATGCAATAAACCCTATCTGGGTCTTGCTAACTAGTCTACTAGGACTACTCCTGATAGCGAATAGGTAGTTTACCTTTAGTGATACGTTCTGACCTACATGGGGTAGCGTCAGGTATAGTAGTCTCTAACCTTTCTGTTCTGCGTAACGGCAAACTATAGACACGACTCCACCTCTCTAGGGACCTGGCAAGCATGCTAGTGACTGGAGGAGGCGGTACTGCTTCACCAGCTTCACCAGAGGACTCCACTTCTTGTGGTGCTGCTTCTTGCGGGTCCGCTGCTTGGGGTTCTGATGGTTGAGGGTCTGCCGGAACAGGTTCTTCTGGAACTGGCTCAACTGGCTCAATTGGTATGACCGGTTGTAGAGACTCCTCTTGCGTTGATAAAACTGCAGCACAGGAATAATTACAGCGTCTCCTAATCTGGGCCAATCCGCAGGTAAATCTCCCAAATCCGTGTATATGACCGCTTCATCATTTTCTTTCTGAAGGACAACAGGTTCTTTCTCACGAAGCTTTAATGGGCCAGGACACAACTTTAAATGATCTCTGGACACCGTTGCCGTCGTTTTTCCTCCATCCTTACTAATGGTACAGACCTTTCTGTTATCAAAATTGGAATTTTGCACGACGTATGGCTCCTGTTCCCACTGATCATCCAACTTGTGTGTTCTTCTTTTCCTTTTGAGCACCATTTCTCCAGGCATTAAAGGCTTAGCGGGAGCATTTTTGTTATAGTTCTTCTCTTGTGTTTCTCTTACTCTATTGAGACTGTCTTCTACGCAGGCTTGTACTCTCTTGTACTGTTCCTGTCGAGTTGTGTCCCAATCTTCAGCACTGTCATCAGCCTCTGGTTCTACCACTCCCAGCTCCAAATCCATTGGCAGTCTTCCAGGTCTTGCTCTCATAAGGTAAGCTGGAGTGCAGTTGGTGGAACTTACTGGTATGTGGTTGTACAAGTCGACCAGGTCAGGTAACAAGTCTGGCCACCGATTTCTTTCTTCCAGGGTACAGTTTTCAGTAAATCCATGACAATGTGATTCATCTTTTCACAAAGGCCGTTGGTCTGAGGGTGGTATGGTGTTGTTCTGATCTTTTTGCATCCATACAATTGACAGAATTCCTTAAACAGTTCAGCTTCAAATGCAGGACCTCGATCAGTCAGTACCTGCTCGGGATATCCGTGTGGTCTGCAGAAACTTGCTTGGAAGGTTCTTGCTGCTGTCTCTGCTGTCATATCTTTGACAGGGGCGACCACCAGAAACCTGGAATAGTGATCCACCATGGTCAGGGCATATGAGTATCCTGACCTGCTTGGGGACAACTTGACGTGATCCAATGCTACGATCTCCAGGGGACGAGTCGTCCGGATAGGCTGCAGGGGTGCTCTCTGACTATGATAGTCTTTCGTCTGAGACCACAGGGTCCACAGTTCCAGCACCACTTCTCGATGGAGCTGCGCATCCCTACCCAGTAGAACCGACACCTCAACAGGGTCTCCAGCTTTTTCCAGCCAAAGTGTCCTGCTTGATCGTGGTAAGCTTCCAACACCATTTGGATGTCTGCTTTGGGGACCACTATCTGCCAAACCATTTCATGGGTCCTTGGGTCGACGTATCTCCTGCACAACTTCTCTCGGTATATGAACAATCGGCTTCTTTCATTCCACAGGAGCTTTGCTGGCATGGATGCATCTTTCTCCAAGGAGGAACCTTCCTGTTTTATCAGCTCCTTAACACAGCTGACCACGGGATCGCTGTCCTGAGTCTCTTTCCAGCTGTGTGATGAGGTAAACGGTTCAACATCTCACCACACCGCTTTCTGTAGACTCATAGAATCATAGAATCATAGAATCATAGAATGGTAGAGTTGGAAGGGACCTCCTGGGCCTTCTGGTCCAACCCCCTGCTCAAAGCAGGATTCTCTAAATCATCCCAGACAGATGTCTATCCAGCCTCTGTTTGAAGACTTCCATTGAAGGAGAACTCACCACCTCTTGTGGCAGCCTGTTCCACTCATTGATCACCCTAACTGTCAAAAAGTTTTTTCTAATATCTAATCTGTGTCTCCTCCCATTCAGTTTCATCCCATTGCTTCTAGTCTTTCCTTGTGCAAATGAGAATAAAGATGATCCTTCTACAAGGTGACAGCCCTTGAGATATTTGTAGACAGCTATTAAGTCTCCTCTCAGTCTTCTTTTTTGCAAGCTAAACATTCCCAAATCCTGCAACCGTTCCTCATAGGACATGGTTTGCAGACCGGTCACCATTCTGGTGGCTCTTCTCTGAACTTGCTCCAGTTTGTTGATGTCTTTTTAAAATGTGGTGCCCAAAACTGGACACAGTATTCCAGATGAGGTCTGACCAAAGAGGAGTAGAGGGCAATAATGACCTCACGTGATCTAGACTGTATGCTTCTGTTGATACATCCTAGAATTGCATTTGCCTTTTTTGCTGCTGCATCACACTGTTGACTCATGTTAAGTCTGTGATCAATTAGTATGCCCAAGTCTTTTTCACATGTGCTGTTACTTAGCCCTATTCCTCCCATTTTGTATATGCTTTTTTCATTTTTATTGCCCAGATGTAGTACTTTGCATTTTTCCCTGTTAAAATCCATTCTGTTAGTTGCTGCCCACTGCTCCAGTTTATGTATATCTTTTTGAATCCTCTCTCTCTCTTCTCTAGTATTAGCTACCCCTCCTAGCTTTGTGTCATCAGCAAATTTGATCAGTTTACCCTCATTCCTTCATCTAAATCATTGATAAAGATGTTGAACAATACAGGGCCCAAAACAGAGCCTTGTGGTACCCCACTTGAGACATTCTTCCAACTGGATGTGCAGCCATTTACAACCACTCTTTGGGTCCGATCACTAAGCCAGTTATGAATCCACCTAACAGTTGCCTTGTCCATTCCATACTTAGTCATTTTTTCAATAAGGATTGTGTGAGATACTTTGTCAAATGCTTTGCTGAAGTCAAGATATACTATATCTACAGCATTTCCCTGATCCACCCAGTCAGTGATTCTGTCATAGAAGGAAATTAAGTTAGTCTGACATGACTTATTAGTTACAAACCCATGCTGACTCTGTTTAATCACTTCATTCTTATCCAGGTACTTGCATACATGTTCTTTAATAATTTGTTCAAAGATCTTTCCTGGTATAGAAGTCAGACTCACCGGCCTGTAGTTCCCTGGGTCCACCTTCTTCCCCTTTTTGAAGATAGGAACAACATTTGCTCTTCTCCAGTCTTCTGGGACTTCTCCTGTTCTCCAAGAATTTTCAAAGATTATGGACAGTGGTTCAAGAATTTCTTCTGCTATCTCCTTCAGTACCCTGGGGTGTAATTCATCTGGACCTGGAGACTTGAATTCATTTATGTTAGCTAAGTGTTTCCTCACTGTCTTTCTGTTTATAGATATCCTCGTTGCTCTTGGACCATCCCATTTCGGTGGAACGCAGGTAGCTCGATTTCTTCCAAATCATCTGATTCTTCCTCCGTGTCGGATTCATGCGGCATTCTGGACAAGGCGTCCGCGTTAGCATTTTTACGGCCTGCCCTGTACTTGATGGTAAACTGGTAATTTGACAACCGAGCCATCCAACGTTGCTCCATGGCTCCCAGCTTGGCTGTTTCCAGATGCGTCAAGGGGTTATTGTCTGTAAACACAGTGAACCTGTTGGAGGCAAGGTAATGTTTAAATCTTTCGGTAATGGCCCAGACCAGCGCCAGGAACTCCAGTTTGAAGCTGCTATAGTTTTCCGGATTCCTCTCAGTTGGCCTGAGTTTTCGGCTGGCATATGCGATGACTTTTTCTTGGCCGTTCTGCTTCTGACTGAGGACCGCTCCTAATCCTTCGTTACTGGCATCTGTGTATAGCAGGAACGGTTGGCTGTAATCTGGGTAGGCTAAGATTTCATCGCCGGTAAGGATCTCTTTCATCTCTTTGAATGCCTCAGCTTGTTCTTTTCCCCAATTGAATGGAAGGTTTCTGCTCTTAAGAGGTTGTCCTACCAGGAGGTCCTGCAAAGGCGCCGCTTTCTTAGTGTAATCTTTTACAAACCTCCTGTAGTAACCTGTTAGTCCCAGGAACTGACGCACCTCCTTTAAGTTCTTCGGCTCTGGCCATTTCTGAATAGCTGTGACCTTCTCGGGGTCCGGCGCTACTCCTTCGGAACTGACAATGTGTCCCAAGTACTGTACCTTCCGTTTGAGCAGGTGGCATTTAGAGGGCTTTAGTTTCATCCCAAACTTGGACAATGACTCAAATACCTCCGCCAGGTGCTTCAGATGATCTTCATATGTCTTAGAGTACACAATTACGTCGTCCAAGTACAGCAGCACAGTTTCGAAGTTGAGATGTCCCAGACAGCTCTCCATCACCCTCTGGAATGTTCCTGGGGCACTGCTGAGGCCAAACGGCATTCTGTCGAACTCGCAGAGTCCCATTGGGGTGGTGAAAGCAGTTTTCCTCCCGGTCCTCCTCAGCCACAGCTACTTGCCAGTACCCACTAGTAAGGTCGAGGGTAGAAAAGTAGTTAGCCGTTTTCAGAGCAGCTAAAGATTCCTCTATGCGTGGTAATGGGTATGCATCTTTATGTGTTATACGATTTACTTGCCTATAATCTACACACATTCGCATGCTACCATCCTTTTTCTTCACTAGAACCAGAGGTGCTGCCCAGGGGCTACAACTATCCCTTATCACCCCGGCTTTCTTCATGTCATGCAGCATTTCCTTAGCTTTCTGATAGTGGGCTGGAGGTATAGGCCTGTACCGCTCTTTGATGGGAGGATGACTGCCTGTAGGGATATGATGCTGTACTCCCTTAATGGTCCCAAAGTCAAGTGGGTGCTTGCTAAATACTTGTGCGTACTCTTGTACCACCCGTAGTACCCCCTGTTTCTGGTGGACGGAAGTGGTGTCTGTCCCTATATGAAGCTGCTGACACCAGTCCGTTACCGGGTTTGCCGGATCATTATCCTCCGCTGGTTGGCGGGAGGCTAAGGACTCGGTTGTGAGGATAGAATTATTATCTACGGCATGTAATTTAGCAACTGTAGCATAACGTGGCAAATTTACTTCATCGTCCCCCCAGTTGAGAAGTCGTACTGGTACTCTCCCATTTATTACTTCCACTACCCCTCTAGCAATCATGAGTGTAGGTCTGTGTTCTGAGCGATGGGGTTCTACTACTGCTTGGTAGTTCTGTCCTCTCAGACCTATGGCTGCTCTACACCATATTAACATTTCACTCATTGGGTGTATTACAATGGGGTTCGAGTCTGTGACCCGTACATTACCGATTTCACCATCTGTAAGCTTCGCTTGCTGCTGGCACATCAGGGCCCGGATCTCCCTCTGGATCACTCCCTTCTGCTTTGGCTTGGCAACTTCAGCGAGCTGTTGGAGCAAAAACACAACTTCTCCCAGACAGTTACTGATAACGTTAGTACCTAGTATCACATTTAAGGCATTCTCCTCATTTACAGTCTTTACCACTAAAAGTCCCTGATCCTTCAGCTCCACCTGCCCACCTTTACGTTCACGTTTTTGGCTCCAATTACTTCAACAGGGAGACCATTGGTGGCGTACACTGTCAAGTCAGGGTTTGGGGGCTGGAGATTGTCCATGGACCAAAATTTATTGTAAAGGACATCAGGTATGATGGTCACCTGAGATCCAGTGTCCAGCAGTGCAGGGATTGCAATCCCGTCCAGAATCATGGACAGGTAGGGCCGTCCACCCACGAACCTGCGATTCCAGTCTAAGGGGCCTGATGAGTCTACTCCTGGGTGTTGGCCCTCTGACCCAGGATCGGCTCGTTTAAAGGACATTGCTGAGCCATATGACCTTTTTGGTTGCAGCGGTAGCAGACGATCTCCCGGCGAGGATGGTGTTGCTCCAGAGTCGCTCCTGGGGGTGGCGTGGTCCTCCTCCGGTGTGGCGACGTCCTCCATTTCCTCCGGTTCATCCAAGGGACATCCTCCGGACAGTCGGCTAGTAGGATCTTCCCTCCTTCCTCTTTCCGCAGTTGCAGGGCCTCCATTACAGTGGCCAAGTTCTTAGTCAGCTGGCGCACTTCTGAGCGCAGACATTCCAACTCACTAGGGGGCGCCACCTGCATTGTAGCTTCTGCCACCTGCGGGGAAAAGGTGGGTACTGCCGGCTTTAGAATGGCTTCACCCGGGTGATACTGATTTGCCACCTCAGGCTTTTCCAGGGGTCGCAGTCCCTTTATTGCCATGTCCTTTAGAGCATCAAAAGTGGCATCTGGATGATCCAAGGACCACCAGTTTACAGTCCTCCTTTCCTCTGGAGACCTCAGTCCCCGCACGAATTGCTCTTTTAACATTTGGCTCTCATCAATGGGACTTGTGGGGTTAGCCTGTTTGAGAGCTCGCAGGGCCCCCTGTAGTCGGCAGGCGTAGTCCCTAATACTGTCACCCGGTCTCTGGAAGCACTGATAAAATGCCATCCGGAGATCCGTTTCTGTGTGGTCCTCAAAGATGGCCTGTAGCTTTAAGAGAATCGCAGGTACTGACTCCTGGTCTGCAATGGGCCAAGTCTCTACTTCTCTCTCAGCCGCACCAGCTAACTGTCCTATTACCACAGCAGCTTTTTGCTTTTCAGTCATGGAGTACATATCTAAGATGCTACATATTTTCCTTTTAAATCCTGGCAGGGTGCTTGGCTCGCCGCTGTACTGGGGGAGCCACTTCGCTCCAGGCATGTATGGGAGGGTTAGCGGCATTAGCGGGACCACCGGGCCAGGTGAGGGGCCTGCACCCCATCCTGCGGTACGACGCCAAGCGGTGGGTTATTGGGGCCACCGGCCGGGGCCGCTCCGTCTGCTGGTTGCTGCGACATATTGATGCCCCCTTGGTTAATCTGAGCCTACCTCTTTTACAGGCTGCAGCGTCGCAGGCACAGTGGTGGAGACAGGACCTTTTCGCTGGCGCTCTGATGATGCCGCGCTATTTTGCGATGCAGTTTGCGATGCGGATTGCAATGCAGATTGTGATGCAGTTCGCTATGCGGATTGTGATGCAGATTGCGATGCAGTTTGCGATGCGGCTTGTGATGCAGATTGTGATGCAGTTTGCGATGCGGTTTGCGATGCAGATTGCTATGCAGTTTGCGATGCGGCTTGCGATGCAGATTGGGGTGCAGGTTGGGGGCGTGTCCAAGCAACAGCGCGCTTCTTCACCAGCGCCTGAGGGGCAAACATGGCGGTAAAATGGCGGAATTTGGCGCCAAACACAGCAAACAGTCTTTTTCACCAAACAGTTCAATAAACACACAGGACTCACAATTGCAAGCTTTCGTATCCTGTTCGTGACGCCAAAGATTGAGTCGCACTTAGTACCGGGCAATGGGGTACTCTGAGCCGAGCCCATGGGAATCTATGGGGTTTGTCACTGGCAGCGGGACTCGGTCCGTGGCCCCGGGCGCTCATCCAATGGGGAATATTTACAGGGGATATTTAGGATAGGTAGTTCGTGACGCCACCTGTGGTATCTGGTTAATTGAACCAGCGCTGCTATAAGGACTTTCACAGGGGATGTTATGGGGGCAGCTGGGGGGTAGTCTCCCACAGGTGAGACGGGTCCCTGGAAGTCTATGGTGATGATGATGCAGGGTATAGATAATAATTCAGTCACACACGAAATAGCTTCTTTTCATACCTTTTATTGGGAGATGGTTCACGTAGATCCCGGGGAGCTGGTCGGGGTGGAGAATGCACATTCGGGTAACCGCTGAGCAGGTTAGAGGCCTCCTTTACTTCAAATGTAGGTGAGTCCAACTTGCCTGAAGCGAAGTTAACTCTGAATCTCCAGCTTTCTCAATAGCTATACTGCCCGGCCAACGTTGTGGTGGAAACTTCTAAGTGGTGAAAACTAAGTCTATATTTGCTGATCAGGCTAGACTCCTGTTTTCCCTGTCTCCGGTTACGTATTGACACTTAGGGCTGCTCTCTGCGACCTGTAGTCCAGATGCCTCCGGTGTTCTTGTTACTAAGCTTGAAACTGTAGCAACGCTTCGGACCCCGGTGTCCGGCAATTTAGTGCAGGCAATCCAATACCTGTAGCACTTCTCTAACTTCTCCACTGCGCCCTTCGCCCTGCTTCTGCTCTTTGCATAAGCACTTGCAGCTTTCGATGGAAATAGTCAGCTTTCTTCCAAGCTCGCTGAGCAGCTCTCAGTTTCCTCCTTGTTTCAGCTT